>JAJIYU010004795.1:0-23837 GCA_030144865.1 Tinospora cordifolia
CTTTATGTAGTTGCCTATCCGTAGTTGCTGAGCAGGGACAACGTGATGAGAAAGTTGAGAAACAGATGAGGAGAACGATGGTGATGAAGGAGATGTACTGGGAAGAAGAAGAAGAAGCCATGTTCCGTTATCAGAGAGAAGCAGATCAAGACTGATTGGTAGGCGGCAGAAGCAATGATGGAGAGCGTACGTAAACACTAAAGTCTTGCAGCTAAGTAGAATATACAAGATTTGGTGTTCTTTTGCATAGTAATTTATAGGCAGAGAGGGCAGGAACTAACACAAAGTTGGTATCAGTCTCGGATTTTGAGTTATAGTGGGAAGAATACTGAAACGGTTTTTAGTTAATTTCGAGTAGTGAGAGGAAACCTTTAGAGGTGCAAGCAAATTCTAACTCTAACCGACTTCTTTTGTAAAGCAACAAGGTTTCCGCGAACTTACCGTTGTATGCAAACTATAACTTACCGATCAAATTAACTTACTTTATAGCTAGGTCATTCCAGACTATACATCTGGCTGTGCATGCATGCCACTGTCCAGCAAAGGAGAGCGCTCCCACGTTTCCAGCCCATAAATTTGTGGGCCTATGTATATATTTATATGGGAAAATTACATTTCTATACAACATTTTAAAATATATTACAATAATATCAAGTAACAGCAACAATCTGGCAAGCATAAGCAACAATATGGCGATATAACATTCGAGCAAGTAACACTTCGGTGAACAACGACAGTTTTTCTTCTGCAGAAAAACCAAAAAAATCTAATTTATACCTATATAGTATATTATCAATATATTATTTATATATTAGTTGTATATTATACATATATAATACGTATATTACACGTATATAGTATATTATTTGTATATAATATATATATATATATATATATATATATATATATATATATATATATATATATATATATAATGGGGCGGTGGACCTTTTATGTTTCTCATTTTACTTCATTACTTCATTTTTCATTTCATGGCAAACAGACCAGAGAGACGGACCAGAGAGGCAGAGAATGAACCATATAGAAAGGAGAGCAAGAAGAGAAATTTGACATTTTTCTATAGATTCGATTCATAACTAAACTATTTTTTTTCTTATTTTTATTACAAAAATGTTAAGTAAGTCACGTATTGCGATCTTAGGATTGTAATTTTTACTGTAGGCGTGTTTTATAATAGTACCCAAAAATGAGGTGTTATCCTACCGTGAGTAAAATTAAATAAATACACTCTTGGTGATACATAAATCACAAATATGTAATTAGTTTGCATTTATTTATTCTATGGACACCAATATAAATATTTAAAATTTAATAACTTTGAGGAAGGTTTTTGGGTATGCTAAAGTCCAATAAAATTTAATTGAATCTTATAGAAATGTAGAAAGCAAAATTTTATACCCATTAACACCAAATTTATGAAATTTGAATATAAATTGAAATTTTTGTGAGTGATTGACCAATTGAGTTACTTATCAAAGTGTAAAAATATAACTAGAAAGCCTATTTTTTATATTTTCTGTTACAGAAATATTTTATATGAGCAAAAAAGTAATCTTAAAGATTATTGAAAATATGTGGATTAACACACCAATTCGCAGGATCAAATGCATATATTGGATTAAATATGAGCTGTAAATACGTTGAGAATGATTTATTAAATAAATTTAAATGAGTTAAAATTGATTTAATGTATATGAAATAATTTTTGGTGACAGGATTATATTGGTGGTGTGAAGATAAATTTTTATTAGATATTAGGAGCTAGTTGAACGGTAAATTTGGTAAATAATCTTTACTTTTAATATTATGTGTGACATTGTTAGTGTATTAAAAATTTTATTTTTATTTAAATAGAATAATATACTGCATTTCATGTTTATTTAAATTTCATGAAAATATTTTGATACATTGTGGTATGGCAATTACATACCTAAGTAGGTTATTGACATGACAACATTTCTATTAGTCATAGTATCAGGAAAGAGACTCATATGATTGACTGTTGTGCTGATCTTAATTGGTGCATTCTTGACATGAGATAAATGAGATAGAAATTGGTAAAAAAAATTTGATAATTAGAGGTTGGTGCACACCTCATTGGTGCACATGAGGAGCAGACTCGCTCTATTGTTTGGAAGGAAGGACATGATGCATGTGTTTTTTAAAAGATTGCATATGGTTGAAATTGAATGTATGTTCACATTATATGATGCATGTATGCTATTTTTATTTCATTTACAAGTGATTTGAAATTGGTTTTACCTTTTATGTTTTCATGCATATGATGGCTACATAATTACTATAAGTCAGATTATTCACTGAGCTTGTTATTGACTCACTCTACTTTCCATTATTTTCTTCAGGTTTTTACAGGAAACTAAAAGAAAAGATGTTGTAGTATCATTACTAGTTCTTTTGAAATTAATAATATATGATAATTGTAATAATTAGTCAGATGACTATATTTGAAGATGTATATAGATTTGTTATTATCTGAATTTATTGTTAAAACAAATTATGAATATTATGTAAATAGATGGTTAACTTGATGAATGAGTATTTGTTTTTATATTGATTGTGAGCATCAGGTCATTTTAAATTTGGTGATATGTTATATTTTTATAGGAGACTTTGCCAAAAGTTTTTTTAAAAAACTGGTAATTTGGTTAGGAAGGTTTACAAGGTTTTTGACATGTTTGAGAATTTTGTACAAGTCGTGACTTCACTTGAGAAGAAGTCGTGACAAAAAGTCTATTCTCAGTGTGTCTATCTCATAAAAAATATCTATTATTGAGTGGCAACACACACTATTCCATAAGCAACTTAGAAAAACACCCATCATTTCATATTTGGAAATTAGAGACACGCCCATCATTTCAATCATCAATATTAGGGACTAACCCACATCTCTAGATCGAGAACACCCACGGTGATCAACTATTGATATATTGTGATGGTACATAATTCAACTCTTAATCATGTTATGTAGTATAACATCTAAAACTTTTTAACTCTAGTTAGCCCAAAATCGCATGATTCCATTAACAAAATCATATAGAATATCATGATAAACATTTGATCAATTATACCTTGTCAAATAGTATCATTCATCATGCTTCATAATATATATAATATATTATGAAGCACATTCAATATTTAAAACCATCATTAACCACATGTTTTGAATAAATCATACAGTACAATTGTTAGGCAATAAATACACGAACATGTTTTGAATATATTCAATTAAAACCATCATTAACCACATTCAATATTTAAAACCCAAATAAGATAAAAGAGTAAAAATATTCATTTCCACCTTATCAATAGAACTTCGATATCCTTGACTTTTACAGTAGAGATCTACTACATAGTAATCTCGACATATAACATGCAAACCATCTTAGAAATGTATGGTGCATTCTTAGACTTTTAAATTTTAATTTATCAAAATTTTCATTTCAAAACATTTTATACCAGGTAGTATATTGTTTACTATTCCTAATTCCCTTTTTATGCACTATGGCCCAATTTGCTTGCCTGAGACTAGGTCGATGTATGAAAAATTTGACAAATGACTTTCTAGCCATTCTAAATAAATCTTATTAATCTCAAGCCTTTAGTTGCATGAATCATGGCTTATGTTCTTTTCTCATGTACACATATATTGATTATTTTATGAACTTTATAATTTAATACCTTGACTTAACTTAAACACACTACCAACTACCCGATTTCCAGCTAGCAACCCATCTTGTCGTTGTTTTGTTGAGTAATTATGCATAATTCGATGTACTTCTTTCACCAATATTCATACTCAACACAAGCATAAGTATGCATTTCTTGTGCATATATGCATGCCAAAAGTATTTTTCAATGATATACACATGGAACCATATTTTTCTCATGATCTCATTAATTTTCTAACATCCTAACTAGCAAGATTAATACTGAAAATAATAAAAAAGAAATAGAAAATTTATATCTTATACCATATCCCAATGAAAACCCGACTAGCACCCAATAGTATGTCAAACTATGTAATGGCTTCTAGACACTATAAATGGTTTCTCTTCTTGCTTTTTTTGGCTGGCTTTAATGGAGAAAACTCAATAAAGCTTTTTTTAAGGATTTGGTGAGGAGAGGGGTCGTCCGAGGGTGGATGAAAGTGAAGGAAAAATAAATAAAACTCGGTAGGGAGTTTTGGAGCTTGTATGTGCGACGACTTAACAAGGGTCTTTAGTGGTGGTTTAGGTGTCTCAGAAGCTATAGAACAACACTTTTTGCTGACATTATTCCTGATAGAAAGGCGATCGAGGAAAATAATAAAAGAGTAGAAAGAGCAAAGAGGAATAGTAGTGTTGTGGAGATTCCTATCATAGATTTCTTGACTGATTTTTGGATGTTATATGCTGCTGTTTCCTTTGATGTAGGTGCTGGTTATGCTTGGTAAGAAAGTGGAGAAGTAGAAGAAGATAATGGAAAAGATAAGAAGGAGGCTAACACTAATGATTTAGATCTTTACTTTTGGGTCATGCAAGTTGTTTTGTGGCTTGTTTGGACATTCTTGAGAGCTTCCTAATGGTGGGAGGGCAGCTCATACGAGATGAAGAAAAGAGGAGACAAAGTGGATTTGGATAAGTTATATTTGGTTTTATCACATAGAAGGTTGGTTGGATCAAGAAATCTCTTTTATCTTTTATCTTGATAAGTTTAAATTCAACTACATTTTAATAACTTCTCTCCCAGGCCATTTGAATCACAGGGCCACGTATCCCATGTTGTCTCCAAATTAATTATTAATTTAATAGGTTTTAATTTAATTAATTTGATTTATTCCAAATTCTATCATTTACCTCAAATTTAAAGTGCTTAATATTAAGAAAATCCCCACAGAAGTTGCTGTCTACTTGAGTTATTCCCATGCTCTTTAGTTGATAATTAGATGATATTTTTGGCCCCCAAAGTTAATCTTATTAATATTTAAGTCTGTAGTTTAAATCCATGTAGCTCTAACATTTTATGTAATAGTTGATATAAATTTTGTATTTTATACCATTTAATTTAGAGATTTCTAATTTTTTTTCTTATGAGTATATTCATTAATTCGTTAATTGAAATATTTTAATAATTAAATCATTTAATTCATTCTATTATAGAACATCACCTTTTTTTTTAATCCAATGATGTAAATAAAGAACATGTGATATTTAATATTCAAAATGAGGTTTATATAACATTTTCTTTTTTTCTAATGTTAAGGACTATGGTTTGGATCTATATACATCAAACATAAGATCTATTTATGGCATGCTCAGAACGATGAAAAAGGAGAGCATAGGTAGAACAACAACAGCAAAAAAGTATGACAAGATTATCTCCATGTTGCATTTGATAATTTGAAACTTTACAATTTATGTTCTATATGATCCTAAAACTTTGGTTGAGTTAGTAGGCATTGAACTCAACAACCTGCATTCATTCAGGCAAAGATGAGATGGTCATGTGATCCTCTTAGTTAGAGCAAGAATGGTGGAAAGCATCAATTTGCAATCAATCGGCTTTGTTAGATACGCGTCCATTCCCACCTCCAAGCATTTGGCTTCATCCGATGACATTGCATGGGCCGTCAAAGCAACAATGGGGATGTGGCAAGAAGACCCTTCTTCAAGCTTTCTAATCTCTTTTGTTGCCTCATAACCATCCATCTTTGGCATCTACAAACAATACAAAAGACAACTACTGCTTTAGAAAACTGAAGTTGTAAGAGCTCAGTTTATTACATCGCAAGAGTCAGCATCTTGCTGTAGGAAAAGCAAGGATGCTTGTCATGCATTTGAATGGTCATAACAAAAATGCTTAAGAAACTCCCCATGAAGAATGCAATGGCAGCATTCCAACATTTTTTTTCTTTTTGAAAATTTGTTATTTTATGAGTATAATGTTTTCAAATTCAATTAACTGATTGAAAAGCGTTTTCTGAAAAAAAAAAAATTAGTAAGGACTAAGGTATGAAAATGAATAAATACATATGGATTATGTCTAATACTTACTTGGCAATCCATGAGGATTAGATCAAATGCTGGGAATTCTCGAAAATGAGTTTGAAATACGGCTTCACTAGGTTGCAAGGGCAATTCCAGCTTCCTACACCCCTCTGATCTAAACATGTCCTTGAGAGCTTCAACAGCTTGAAGCCCATCTCCCACAGCAACAACTGTGGCTCCCATTTTTTCAAGCATTATCGTTGCCACCCTTTGTAGTACCGGTGTATCTTCGGCTAGAAGTATACACAAGCCTTCAAGAGATTTCTGCCTCGAAACAACTTTATTTGACTCCGTTTGATCTTGATTCTTATGTCTTGAGTTAACTACTTCTCGTTTGTTGGGTAATGAACTCATATAGAGTTTTGTTGGCAAACCATGTGGTGAGTCATCTATATTATACGAGTTGCTACCATCACAAGAAGGAAGTTCTTGCTGCATTTTCTTTCCTCTAGAGCACACATGACTTAGCTCAACCAAGCTGTTAAGAGGAGTCTCGACTTTTTGTACTGAATTTTCCACACTGCGTAGCGAAGCCAAACCTACTCCATCAGAGTTGTCAGAATCCTCCGAGCTTGTTGCATCATAATGAAGAGGATCAATTTCAAGGCATTCGTGCAAATCACCTTGTATTGTTGAATTCCTCAAAGTGCTGCTAGCACTTCTACTCTCAATCTCAATATTTCTTTCTTTTATAATAGCTTCCAAAATTTGGATCATTTTCGCTTTGTATAGTGGTTTATTAACCATTAACAGATGCCCTTTCCTCCGAAGCTCCATCTTAATACTGTTGCTTGTTTCATGGTTTAGTATCCATGCAAAGCTTGCCTTTCTCTGATACTTGTCTAGGAATTTGAGTTGCTCTTTCCATATATTGGTGCTTAGATCAAGTAGTCCCACATCAACGACTATGACGAACTTTGAAGTCCCAGTACTTTGTGTGTCTGTTTTGTCACTCCTTAAACTATCAATTCTTGAACTATCAATCTTGAATCCACCACTAGGATTTGTATCCTTTTCTTGAAAGAGTTCCTGAAGAATTTGGGTTAGGTCGTTCCACTCTGATACCTCCCAAGTGTAAACCCCGTTTTTTCTTAACCAATTGGACATAATAGAACTCCCGACAAGACCATTGAGTGCAAGCAACACCTGCAAGTATATTTTGAGTATGTTAATATCAATATTCTAACTTGGCACATTGATTTCACGCCTCATGAAAAATGAATTTATAGGAAAAAGACAAGGAATATTGCTACTTACCATTAAGCTGTGATTAGCAAATTCTAGTTGACAACTCTGTCCAGAGTTGTCAACAGGTGTATTGAGAACTAAATATAGTTGCATTAGTGTTCCTGGACCATCTTTCCTCACAACTTTGATTTCTCCACCCATCTGCTTAACCTGAGAGCACTCGTCTTGTATTAGAAAAAATAAATCCTGAAGAAAAATCTCACGCAAAGAAGCAACGTTGAAGGAAAAAATAGAACGAGAGAAATTCGACAAGTATAAAAAATGAACGGTGTTACATTCATTACAAGTACTACAAAAATTATATTAAGTTTGAAAAGTATATGGTATACATGTTTTACGTACCAATGTACGCACTATACACAACCCAAGACCAGTGCCACCATGCCTGAAAATAACAAAACAACATTTCAGAAAAACCCTGGGACATTGACATGCTCAAAAAGAAGTATTACGGCAGGTATATTCTTGCCAATTCAAGCAACCCAAAGGATACTTATCTTAAAACAAGGTTTGCCCAATAATTAGATAAATGAAATAAAATGGACAAGTTAGTGCAAGTCTTTTGTCAGTGACATGAAGATTACAAAAGCAGTCTCTTCATTAAATTTCAAGTTCAAAAACCACGGAGCTTTCAAAAAATCACTTACTTTCGAGTTGTTGATGGATCAGCTTGCTCAAAACTGTCAAACACAGACTCCCATTTGCTTGGATCAATGCCTATATAACAGGGAAATGAATGTTTACTCGACTAATTCTAGAAGTAAAGTTGATGGTTAAGAAAGCAATAAGATTCATACCGCAGCCAGTGTCATCAACTTCAAACCAAAGTGTGATTTTGTTCGTTTTCTTCATACTCGGGTTTAGATGGAATACATCTTGTTTTGACTTTGTTGTAAATGTAGGCAGTAGATCTTTTTGATTAAGGGGCAATTTCTCAAAGGAAGTAGCAATGTTCGAAATCTCACACCAACCCCGTAAAATTATATGGCCAGCTGCAATAATTTCACCAGGGCAAATTTTTGTAAATTGTTACTGATGAAATTCCTTCTTGCATTTTCATATTGATATTCTTATTGCTTATCTTTATCTGATTCTTGGAGGACACTTCAACTGCATTCTTTGGAATCTAAACTTGCACGTATCAATGAGAAAGTCATACTTACATGAAGTAAACTTAATGGAATTGCTAATGAGGTTTGCAAATATTTGAACCACTCTGGCAGAGTCACCCAGAACTAGTTTTGGAATATCATCTGCAAAACAGAGATTCAGAGAAATTATGGTGAGACAATTGGATGTGTAACTACTAGTTTCAATCAAACAGGAAACTGTGCAACCATACCTGAGAGATCTAAAACAGTCTCGACATTGTGGTTAATGCATTGCACAGAGAACATATCCACTAGTCCTTCAAGTTCTCTTCCCAAGTCAAATTCAGCTTCTTCCAGAACTAATTTTCCAGACTCAACCTACAATAGGTCACAGACAAATGAATAACTGACTCTAGATGTTTATTCATAGAAGCATTGAACCACTTAAGAAATCATTTGGGACTAATTAAAAGGAATATACTACCTATAAACCTCATCTTGCTTAACAAAAAATCTTGTTCCAACTATTTCAAGAAGTCATTGTTGCCTAAAAGATAAACTCATGTCAGTTGTCTCACCTTGCTGAGGTCTAAAATGTTATTTAGAAGCCGCAATAGAGCAGTTGAGCACTTGCGTATCTGGGTCACAGTTGAATATTGCTCATTTGTAAGGTAGTCATCACAGATGAGAATGTCTAGTAGCCCAATCACTGCAGCCATAGGCGTTCGCAACTCATGACTGTTGTATGAAGAAAAAAAGATGTTAACATCGTGTAAGAATTCAAATATGCCCAACACAGAATGAAAGTTAAATTATGTTCAATGTGATTACTCACCTCATGTTGGCTAAGAACTGGCTTTTATAGTTGCTAGATGCCTCTGCACGCCTTCTTGCATCAAGATGGCTTATCAGTTCTGCTCTCAGTTTCATTTCTTTGGAAACCCCACTTGTTAATATTAAAATGCATATGCAGCCAATTGCTAGAATACAAATAGAAGCAGATATCAGTATAACCAATGTTGTGAAGGCTCCTTGATCTACTTTCCCCATCACATATCTTCTCGGAATGATGATAACCCCAACCTGCAGAGTTTCAAACTGTAAACACCAAGATTCTAACTTCAGGATTCAGTATTTCCTAACCTTCTAGCTAAAACATTTAATAATTCTTAAATTAAATCTTTCAGGAAAAGAAACTGTTAAGTCTCATTCAAGATTACAAGAAAAAGTTCTCAAAAAAAAAAATTCACACTGTAAACTAATAACCATCTTTTTGAACTACTCAAATTTGAAGTTATATATGAGATAACTGATTTAAATCTTACCAAAGGAAGTCGCTTCAATTTTAGAAAGAAGGAATCAATGTAGTATAACTGGTGTCCAAGCTTGATATTTTCTGCATGAACCTCAAAAGAACGGGATTGATTGCCGTAGGATTTTTCCAACCACTTTGCTCCTAATTTTATAATGCGATTGTCAGATTCATTAGCCATCGTAAGTCGTGGCCCGCCACTCATATTTTTCAAAAGTGGTGCATCTGTTGAAGTGGCAAGTATATAACCTTCCTGAGACGTCAAGTACATGTAACCAGTATGAAATTCTACAAGTTCCCTCATAAGTTGGCCAACACTATATAAGGCTGTAGTAACTCCCACAACTGCTACTATACTTTTATTGGGAGAGTCCCATATTGGCAATGCTGCAGATAGCAATGGTGAATCTGTGAATTTGCTTACTGTAACATGCCAAGAAGCTGCACCATCTGGTACTTCCGATAGACCTGCAATATTTATTAGATCATCTGGGGGGATTGGCCTTCGAATCCCAGTAGTCTGACCGGTCAGAGGATCAAGTGGTTCACGGTACCAAATTGCAGAGAGGTTAGCATATAAGGATTTATCATCCCAGCCTCGTTGGGATGAATGGGCATTAGCTTCGTGGGGGTCAACATCCGAAGAATTTACAAGATCAGAGTAGATGTAGAATGTATTGTTACTCCTGTGATCTCTGTGAAAAGCCTGAACAAAACCATTCCTATAACTTATAGTTATTGCATTAAGAGCCTTTCGACTTGCAAAGAGTGTCCACGTTACATTCCTCATCACTTGATAAAGCTGTTGAGCATCAAAAGGAGTTATACTATGAAGATTAAAAGTATCAGGTGGACACACTAGAAATTAAAGATATAGTATGGAAATAGAAGCACCTCCATTTGTGCAGCTTCAACCATCACCGGTTTTTGATAACGTCTGATCACATATTCAGAAAGTCTAACCTGAGCCATTGTTATTTCTGCTGTGGAATTAAAGATATTCCACATCCGAAGAATAGGGCGTTGTAGGAGTTCATAACGAAGACCGTACGCTAAGCTGTTTATTGACTTTGTTGTGTAGGCCCTTGTAAAATGCCATGTTAATATGGTCAGCATTCCAATCAAAATCGCTAGCATGACCTGCATTACACAATTTGAAGTAGGAACAGCTAGTCACAACAATAGGACATGGTTATTTAACTTAACTGAACACAAAGAGATTTTTTTTTGTTTTTTGTTTTTTTTTTTGGCTTTGATAGGATAGACTAAAGAATATCAATGAAATTCAGCAAACTATTTAAATTAAAATATTACACAAAAGTACCTCAAATTATCCCAAGTATATCATAAATTAAAATACGCATCACTTGGACATCGGAAACATAATGGTAATCTAGACCTAACTCAATCAGAATTTTTCCTCCTAGTTTGCAGGTTTTTATGGTAGATCCAATCACTTGGATAATTAACTACACATGAGTACTGCAAAAAAAGAGCTTTTTTGTTGTAAGAATTGGGGACTATCCTTGAAACTAAAAATTTGCAGTAAGAGTCATCATCCAACTGTAAAATTGGCATGACTCATCCAACTTGATCGCCACAATTGCACAAACATGGCCTCGGAAAGGCTTTGTATCTTTAAAAAGAATATTTAAATATTTAACATTGAAATACATATGCAAAGATATATCTTGATGCTGGTCTACAATTACTTGTCTCAATATTTTGCTCTTGTTCTCTCCTCTCCACCAACCTCACCAATTCAGCTTTAAAAGATTGATCTTTGTATCAGTCTTCCGCCTTCCAATTCAAGCATGGCGAACAACAGAACCCCGAAAAAAAGAAAAAAAAAATTCAAAATTCAAAAGAAAATCCAAAATTTTGTTGCAACCCTGAAAAGATTTACAGATTCCCATTACTACCCAGGAAATTTGCTTTCTTAATTATGAGTGAACAAAGAAGCCATGAAATTATTGGCAACTAAATGGCACGACAGTACTACTCACAACTCAATTCTTCACAATTAGTCCTAACAACATACAAATCAATTCAAAGAACTGAATAAAAATACTAATGAAAAAGAGCAAGAAGAAAGAAAGAATGGTGAGACAGACCATGATAGCAAGACGGGCAACGAACACACTGTAATATGAAGAAAGACAATGGGTACTGGCGTGGTGTAGAATTCTTCGAGGTTGAAGAGTGTTCTGATTCCCACCTGAAGCCATGAAACTGCAGAATCTGCTCAACTGATTTCTGTTTGTCGACACAGCAGAAGAAGAGCTCGTAACTTGGTTGTTTTGTGGTGGTGACGATCGAGAGGTCACTGGAAGTACTCCTGTTTCCGCCATGAATTTTCTTGATCTGCTGCAACAAAACAAGTGATTAAGAAGAAGAAGAAGAAGAAGAAGAAGACAATCAATGAAAGTAGATGATGAAGTTGGTGTGTTAATTTAGGTCAATTTAGAGAGAGAGAGAGAGAGAGAGAGAGAGAGAGAGAGAGAGAGAGAGAGAGAGAGAGAGAGAGAGAGAGAGAGATGACAGTATATGATGAAGTTGGTGTGTCACTGGCCACCTTTTCAGAAATGTGGTGTGGGCAAGTGGAGGAGGTTGTTCTTCATCATCCATATATCTCTGTCGCTCTCCCTGTTCTTCGTTTTCTTTCCTTTCTGCTCTACACTTCACGCCCAAACACGGCCTCCGCCAGTTTCTACCGTTGGAGTGCACTGGGAATTTTAAAACAGGGGACGGCAGACGTGGAGGCAATTTTTATTTATTTATTTTATTGGCTCACTTTATTACTACTTTAGTTCTTTTTGTTTATTTTCCAGTGCTCCAATATTCCAATCTTAAAACTCAAAAAAATTGACTAAATATTTGCATAATACACTTAAAAAAGAGTGTTGAATAACCCTTTTTCCTCTTAGTCCCAATAGCATTAAAGTTTTAAAAAATAATTTTTGTGAAATAAAATTGATAACTTTAAGTGATGATACATTGTCTTTTACTTGCAAGGTATCATTGAAAAAAAGTATTGTTAAATTCATCTCGTCTCAATCTATTAGACTAGACCCATTTTTAATAATTTTTAATTCATTATTGAATAATCCTTTTCGTCTTAGTCCCAATAGCATTAAAGTTTTAAAAAAAATATTTTTTGTGAAATAAAATTGATAACTTTAAGTTATGACATATTATATTTTTCTTGCAACGTGTCCTTGGAAAAAACATTACTAAATTCATCTTGTCTCAATCTATTAGACTGGACCCATTTTTAATAATTTTTAATTCATTATACTTTTTTCTTGTTTTTTATAAATCGAGATATCATTGTATAAGAATATCTTATCTATTTTTTTAAAAATAGGTACCTCCATAAAATAAAATAAAAATAAAAATATTAACAATCTAATATATATATATATATAGTTTTTCATGCAACTGTACTATTTGTAGTTAGAATATTGTTTTCCTTTTTTTATAACCTCATTTACATCTCTATTAAGCAAGTCTTGACTTCTTTATATTTTATACTAATAATTTCTAACTTTATCATAATATTTCAAAATATATATATTTTGCATGCTCACTGTAATATTATTCTATTGGAATAAAATTAAAAAAAAAATCGTTGATGCTCTTGATTTGATGAGAATAAATCTATGACTATTTATCATGTATATTTATATTATAATTAAAATTATAGAATTTTCCATGCAAACCCTATTTATCATATAGTAAGTTTGTGGCAAACTACGAATCTTATAATAAAAATTCATAATTCCAATTATTCTTTCTTAATTAAAGGGCATCAATAAAATATATTTAAATTTGATCAGATTTCATTGAAATCTAGAAATATATCAATAAACAGAACTATTTCATCAAATTGGTGGAACGGAGGATTTTTCTGCTGGTCCAAATTATCAATACTATGACTATTTTATTTTATGTTTTCAATCTCCTATTATGTAACTGAATATATAATAAACTTGTGATGTAGGGTTTCTTAATTAAAAGAGATGAACACCATCCAATCACCTTGGATTACAGTGAAAAAGGAGTAACCAGCTTTTGGATTTTTTTTTATTTTTTATTTTTGGGTCATTTGATTATCAGATTTGGATCCTTACCGACATCCACTACACAAATATGTATCATCCTTGTCGCAATCCACAATGGTGAATGAATACTGCGTGTCTCATCCATTTTAACTAATATTTCCTTGGCTTGTTAGACAAGTGGTGCTTCTCCTTGAGAGAAAACAATTCTAAGTGAATAGAAAGGAATAGTCACCTCAACTTTTCTTCCCTACTTTTACAATTAAAAATGATTTTTACAAACACCCAATTGTTGTAAAAAAAATCTCATAATGGTTCTATTTACCAAAACTAGGATTGCCCATCTTGCAACTTACTTCCTTCACCCGTAATATACTAGGTTTTCATCTAGTTCTTTCATCTAGTTCTAATAATCAGAGGAATTTTATTGAGTACTGACCCATCAAAGACTGAGTATGTAATAACCCGGCCCACTACATATTGATACTATCCTCATCTTAGTCACTACTGACTGGGTGCAGGATTTTGTTCTTGTCAAGACTTAAACTTGAGTCTCTCAAAAACGTTCGACACTAAGAAGGCTTGCAATTGCTTATTTAGCTCAGACATCGCTCTAATGTTGGACCGATATAAGATATTACAATTTACCCCCCTTGGAGCAATCTCGTCTTCAAGACTCACACCTCTGTCACACTTAGAGTGACTCTGATACCATTTGTAACAACCTGGCCCACTATATACCGATATTGTCCTCACCTTAGCCATCATTGACTGGGTGCATGATTTTGTTCTTGGCAAGACTTGAACCTGAGTCTCTCAAAATTGTTCAGCAGTGGTAAGGCTTGCAATTGCTCATTTAGCTCAGACATCGCTCTATTATCAGACCGATGTGAGATATTACAGAATAATTTTCAAGAATTAATTGAGAAAACAAGATAGTCACAAGCAAACTCTTTTCTCCTTTAAAACTAGATTTATAATCACACTTTAAGGATGCCCTTAGGGCATTGGTGCCATGGTTGTCTCAGGTATTACGACCAACAAAGCAATACTGAGACTTACGTCACAAGTTTGAGTCATCCATTTATCAATTAAGTCTCTTGATTCTATCAAACCCTAACCTTGTATATAACTATAACACTAACATCTATTAAATGAATATCACACATATAGATATACCTACATATTTGTTTAATAATTATGAACGTTACAATTATATAAAAATTACCACTATGGCAATTAGTGGAACTCTCTTTCTTCCTTCTCTATATATATGAGAACTAAAGATTACTATAATTATATTATTTTCATGTATACAAGTATAATATTTACAATTATTAAATAAATGAATAACATTTACTTAAGGTGATATTCATCTTCTAATAATTATGCACGCTACATTCACATTTAAAAATGTAACAACAACCTCTTTTAACATTCTCAATGTTACACATTATATATACCAGTTATATATACATACATACATACACACACACACACATATATATATATATATATATATATATATATGTACATACACACACACATATATATATATATATATATATATATATATATATATATATATATATATGTAGAGGGACTCCACCACACTAATCTGCGACTACCCTCACAAGCTGTGCTTGTGAAACCTTACATCACGCCACTAAACCTACTAACCATTTATATATATTCAAATTATCTTGTGGCCGTGGTTCATATGTGATCTCCTTTGCGCGTCTCAGCATGCACTGCATCAAAAATCCCTCCAAAGGGAAAAATTCCTTATTAAATATATCAACTCATCATATATATTACTTTTTAATTTAAAAAATATATTTTTTAATGTCAAACATAGTGACATGCGTGTCTGCATATATATTATTATTTTTTAAATATAATATAGAGAATGAGCAAGTGCCAAGCATGAGAGGATATTAAGAATCGAAAGTATACCAATGGTGAGAGAAATGTCACGCTCATAGAATAATATTTTATATGTTTTTACTTTTCTCCACTACTAATTGTCATCTTCACGTCCTAGCTCACTAAGAAGTAACAAGGTGAGCTATCAAGTTAGGTACGATGGATTTTCTTATCCTTTGTATCCAATTCTATCTTTGATAAAGATTTGGAAGAAGATTCTAATTAATTTTTAGAAAAATTTGTTAAGTTAATTACCAAATTAAATTTTCTCTCTTCTTTTTACTTATAAAAAATATTAAATTAATTGTTACAGTTATATTTTATATAATCGTAACACTCGAAACTATTGAAAATAAGTAAATAATGTGCATCTTATAAGGTGGACCTCGTGATCATTTATTTAATACTTTGTAAATAATATCACTATGTAAATAACATCTACATCCCTCTGATTTATCTTCTAAAAGTGTAAAAAAAAAAAAAGAACTATTAATTCAACAAGATATGACGTGTAATTCATAACATTACTATCATTTGCATGTGTATATTACGTAAATCCGCATGATTAAATAAGTTCATAAAGTAGTCAAAACCTTAATTTATTTCTTGATTTTCATGTTAATCCTTATGATTAAGAAGGGTTGGTTATGAGTGAAATCCTTAGCATATTGCATGTTAATTTGACATGCATGCTAATCACCAATATCCATTTACTCTAGCATTATGGTGTGGTGGATCACTCTTATCTTTCTTAATTTTATTATAAGTAGATTTCATTAATTCTAATGTTTTATGGAACTGGACAATTAATTAAAAATAAATGTTTTTTTTTAATGTTTTGTAAAGGGTCAAAGTCCTAATTTAAAGACGGGTAATAACGATCTAAATGCGATCGTTGATTAAAGAAAACTCATTGAATCGTTTATCACATAGTACTCTAAAATATATAATGTTTATTTATTTAACAGTTGTAAATGTTACAGTCATATAAAAAAATATAATTATATCCCGTAGATTAAAATTTTTGTTTAATTGTTAACACTTAAAAAGCTTTTTTTTTTCTTTTTTAATATCATAGGGGTAAATCTTTGGTATATAATAAAAATTTTTGAAGATTTTGATTTGAAAAATGTTTGAAATTTTATAAAAATCTTTAAATATTTATTCTCATGCTTGAAATTAACTGATGCCAATAGGTCTCGCAAACATGTTCACTAACATTCAATGTTAATGGTCTACCAAATTAAATTTGCATCAAAACTCAAACTTCTTTCTTTTAATCAACAAACACGTATAGAATATTTCATAATTTGAGTCTTTATGCGTGTGTTCAATCTTTATTATGAACTTTTTTTTTTATATTATAACCTATTTAAAGATGGTGGCATATATATATATAGTTTATGGCCATTGGATATTACTGAAGGAACATCACACACACACACATATACATATGTGCAAAAGGTGACACTAATGAATTATCACTTTCCATACACTTATATAAGGGATCAAGAAGAGAAGCATTAAAAGAATTGTGGTAATTAAGCAAGAATAATAGTTGTAACATTTTCATCCACTCATTGATATAATAACAAACAAAAAACCAAATCTATTTATTTTTAATACCAAAATGATTTATTAATATAGTGAAGGATGGCCGATTAAGAAAAAAAAAAAGAAAAAAAAAAAAGAAAAGGAAAGATCACTTTGGCATACTTTGACAGAGAGATTCTCACTAATAAAGGGTTTAATTGGTTGATGTGTTGAAGGGATCACTTAAATATCAAGATTCTCAGTAATCAGGGGGATTGATTGATTGGAGCAAGCGTATTCTCTCTCTCTCTCTCTCTCTCTCTCTCTCTCTCTCTCTCTCTCTCTCTCTCTCTCTCTCTCTCTCTCTCTAAATATATATATATATATATATATATGAATTTCCAATTTTATTAGAAGAGGATAATTAGCCAATGGTGCATATTTGCAAGGAACATCTTCTTTATAAAAGTTTCTATCATATATGTTCAGCTGCTTCTAGGATTGTAGGCCATTACAGTGATCCTAGTTAAAGGGGTTGTTCCAAATATGGACAAAGAGGCTTATCAAGTTAGACTGCTCTCGGATACATATTTGACTCCAATCCCACATTCCATCAAGGGAATTTGTTCAGCTTTCAAATGTTCATTCTTTTGCCTACCAAATAGTATATATATATATATGTGTGTGTGTGTGTGTAAATAAATATTTTTGCTCCCTTGTTTGGTTGGTGAGCGGTATAACAAGAGTTTTTTCATTTTTGATACTCTATTTTTTGAATATTTCTATATATATATTATAAATCTGTGTGGTTGGTGAAATACCCAGGAAAGAATAATAACAAGTGAAGGAAAGAACAAAAGGAAAAAAAAATGCAATTCAATTATTGTGTTACCAAAATAAGAACCACAGAATTTTCATTCATGTTATATCTGCATAGCCGAAGTGTAAGGGCATACAGTATTATAAGTACAAAGACGAATTGTATATCCTTAACAGTGGACTTATATTGTTGTCAATCTCCTACTCTAAAATAGGATATATATTTGAGAAATAATATTAATTTTATGGTGTGCCATCTTTGTCAACTTTGAGGGCTTTAGAGCAAATGTTTGTATGGCATATTTTTTCTTTTAGCTGAGAATATAAACCATTCTCATCCAGATTCCATCTTTATTAAAGATTAACAGCAGATGACTTCTTGGGAAATTTAATAGGTTTTCACTATATTTTAATATTTGAGAAAAAAAATGGTGGATTAGTGAATTAGCAAATTAAGTTCCCCATTTCTTTTTAGATCTTAGAATCTTCGTGTTTTAGATTAGCATATTGACTTTGTTTGGAACTCAGTCCTAAAGCAAACAATGGGCTTATTTATTTGGAATTATATGTATATAATTCAACTTAATTGAGAGTGCTAGTATTATATGTAATCCTTTATAAATAATATATATATATATATATATATATATATATATGTTTGTAATTTTTAAGAAAAAAAATATATTTTATGAATTGTATATGATCAATAATTTAAATGATATATTGTTGTAATTGTGGGTCTCATAGAATATAATTTAACTATTAAAAAATATAGTCTAAGAGTTTAATGAATTGATGATGAAATAAATATATCAAGAGTCTAAATAACTACAAAATGTTGCAAAAATGGCTGGTTTTATGGTTTTGAAAAACTAACCGTGGCTAGTTTTGCCCTTTTGTGAGCCAGCTAAGCTGGTTTGGCTTTAAAAAGATTATTTATTTACTTAGTTCTTTAGTAATCATGCGTTGCAACATACACCAAATTGATTTTTTTTTTAATCTCTTCTATCTCAATTTTATAGCATCCTAATTTTTAAAAATAATATAATTCTATCTTGAACATAACACGTATCCTTAAAATACATATATAAGGTGCGAAAGTAAGGGTAGCTTAGAAAACAAAAGGACTCAAATCCAAATATCACATTTTTGAAATTCATGCAGGTACCCTCTGAATTTTCAAGACATGGAAACCCAAAAGGATGTCTTTTGGTGGAACACCATCTCTTCGGTTTGAAATCTGGGCCTAATTTAATATAGGCCCAAGATGTTGTCCTAATCCTTTGGGCCTCTAAGTCAACGAAATAAGTTTGGGAAAAATACCTTTTAAACCATTTTTAAAATATATTAACGTTATATAAGTATTAAAGTATTGATTATAAAAATAACATAAAGAGCATAATAGTCCGGCAGCACAACAACAGTCCTGCAAGCAACAGTTCGACTGGCAAACAGCAATAGTCTGGCAAATACCACTTCAGCCAATGAACAATAACAGCCCGACGAGTATCAGTCCGATTAGTGGACAATAATAGTCCAATCGGCAGACAACAACAGTCTGGCAAAGACCACTGACGAGCAACAATCTGACAAATAACACTCCAACGAGTAATACTTTGGCGAACAACTACAATTCTTCTTCTTCTTTTATTTATGAACAATAGTTTGGCGCTATGAGCAATAGAGCAGCAAAAACAGGAAAAAAAGGTTTAAAAAATTATATATTATTCGTACATTATCTATATATTATTCTTATACAATATATATATATATATATATATATATATATATATATATATATATATATATTATGTATTATTAGTATTCATATATAATATATATATAATATCTGTATATTATTTATGTATAATATGTATATAGTATATTATCTATATATTATTCGTATATAATATGTATGTGATACATATAACGTATATTATTAGTGAAGAAGAACAACAAGGAGATTCGACAAAGGCCGTGACAACAGCAGTAGAATGCGGCAACTGAAATGAATTTTGCACAATTGCAGGGGCAATTTCAAGGGCTAACAATACAATTGCAAGGACAATTTTAGGCAGCTAGAACCAGAAATCGCAGGGGTAAACAACACACTGGCGATCGAAGCAGCAAAACAAGGCTCAGTGGCGATTCGCAGTTGGGGCCACAGTGATAGCAACAAAAACACAAAAAGATGACAGAAGAAGAAGCAACGGTACAACAGTTGGGGCTACCGTAAAAATAACGGAAACACAGAAAGATGAACGAAGAAGAAGTTAGCGATTGGCGCAGTGAAGCACGGCCAGTGATAGAGCAGCAAAACGAAGCTCAGCAATGATTTGCAGTTGGGGCTAAAGTAATAGCAACAAAAACACAAAAAAATGAAAGAAGAAGAAGCAATCACACGGCGATTGGGGCTACAATAGCAACGTACAACATAGAAAGATGAAAGAAGAAGAAGCAATGGCACGACACGTTGAAACAGACTGGCAAGGAAGTCGTAGAGCAACTCCAACCCACGCCAAAATTGGCGTGGGTGGGAGGAATGGCGTGGGTTGGTCACTCCAATCCGTGCCATTCTCTCCGCCAAAGCAGGCATAGAGCTAGGGTGGGCCACTGTAGCTCCTCCTGATTTTGGCAGGAAGCACGCCTCCCTCTTTTTTTATTTTTTTATTTTTATTTTATTTTAGATTTTTAAAATTTTTGTTATTCAAATTTAAAAAAAGTAATTTTTTAAATTTTTAAATTTTATTTTTTTAATATCTATTTTAAGCTAATTAAATAATGTAAATTTAACTTTATCATATTAAAAACTTATATTAAATTTAACTTTATCATATATTTAAAACTTATATTAAATTTAACTTTATCATATATTTAAAACTTATATTAAATTTAACTTTATCATATATTAAAATTTTATATTAATTGAGTTTCAAAATTCATTAATTGATTATCTGTGAAAAAAATATAGAAATTCAAATAATTAGATGTATTTATTTAACAATTAATGTTATATTTTCAAGAACTAATTTTATGAGGTTAATTTTAATATTATATCTTGTACCATTTTAATTATAATTAATGTTTTATATTTTTTGATAATTAGATGTATATTAATAATTTTTATGTATTAATAATAATTTTATAATATAAATTTTATTTAATTTAAAATATAAAAATTATTATAAATTATTTATTATTTATTTACTTATAGATATAACAAAATAATAAAACATTTAGGTAGAAATATTAATTTTAAAGAAAATAATATAAATGAATATAAAATAAGATTAAAAAAGAATATTCTCAAAATATGCTTTTTTTAAGGAAGGAATAGTGTAAAAATAAAGGGATGGGTTGAATATAAATTAGAATTTGGAGGGGAGTAGGGCTCAATTTAGAGGAATGAGTTGGAATTGCCCTTAGAAATTGTTGGAGGAGAGGTAGCAAATTGAGCAACATGGTGTTCGCGAGAGCAAGCATCAACAGTAGGTAGCAGCAACTATGAAGGCAATGGATCGTGAACCAGATCGAAGGCAACAGAACATCAGCCGGCGAGTGAAAACAGAGATTAGGGCAAAATGAGCAAATGAAAAAATTATAAATATTTTTAAAAACCTGATACTAGTGAAAATGAGAAACAATGAACAAATATTTTTGATAATATTTTTTTGTAATTTCCTCAATAAGTTTTGAGACAACAACTTCCTGCAATGTGACTTTTCCACAACTTATTGATTCCCAATAAAATTATATTTGATTAACAAATAATTTTTTTTGAACATAAACACACACGTTAAATTAAGGGTAAATCTGATATTTTTTTTTGGCAAGTTGGTAAATCTGATATTGAAGAAATAAAAATTTACTCAAGAAAATTAAATTACACTTGTTTTAAAATTTGGACGTAATTTTCATTTTAATTTAAAGTTTTAGAAATATAAAGAAAATACGTTTTATTTGTAAAAACCTAAAAATAATTATTAAATTTACAAAGAAACTAAGTGTTTCCATAGTTAGACAAAATGTTGTTTTTGACTTCTACTAATTAATTTAAAATTTTCTAAATCCCACTGTCTAATAGGTAAAAGTGTAGGTTTAAAAAAAAAAAAAAATCTTTTTAGTTTTTCCATTTTCTTATTATAAGTCTCTCAAAATATTTTCCATTGAAAAGACAAGCTTTTTTTTTCCTTTTTCGAAAACTAAAATCTTTTTTTATAAATTTGTTTATGTCTCTGGTGTTGAATTGAATATGTCTGAGAAAAAGAATTATTTTTTTGAAAAGTTCTTTCAAAAATTTATTAGATGATCATTTCACATACATATATCTCCTTTTTTGGGTTTTTCAAATTGTGTGCACTTGATTTAGCTTAATACACAATTTACAACTAATTACTATTTAAAATATTATATAGCTTTAAATAAATTTATTCATATAATTTTTTATACTTAAAACTGAAACTTAAAAGACCTGAGTAAAGAATATTGACTTTCATCTCGTCAATCAAACCTACCTGTGATTATTTATCAACTTAGTGCCTTGAGCTTTGTTTTAATAAGTCTTAGTTTAAACTTGAACGTTTTAATAAAATTGGGTAGCCTAATCTTATTCACACCAAGCATTTTTTTTATTTTTTATGTACAAATAAAAATTTAAAACCAATAGTGATAATGAATAAAGAAGACAAATAAATTAACGAAGGAAAAAAAGATTGATTAAGAAAATAAGTAAAAACAAATTGATAAAACTAGTATATAGACAAGTTATACAATAGAAAAATGTAAAATATATCTTTTATATTAAGTAAGAATTAAGTACCTAATTGTTTGAATATATGTGCAAACTTGACCCGATTTTTAAAATAGGCACAAAATTCATTCTAAGCCTATTAGTTAAAAATATTGTCCGATATACTTTAACATTAAGGGTGATAATTTGTAACACGAAACGATAACCTAACACGAACATGACATAAAATTAATGAGTTTGAGTTAAATGTGTCAAGCATGATTAAATACGACTAAATGAGGGTTATAAACAAGTTAACCTGATAAACTTAAAAATGATACGTTTAATACGATTATGAATAAGTTAAAAGACAAATTAGAAATGAGTTAATTTAAAATTAATTTATTAATTTGTTGATAATATATTTTTTTATTATTTTTTAAATATGATTTTTTTAAAATTTTAATTTATTTTTAATATTTTTATAAAATTTAATTGTAAAAAGTTGAATAGTTCATGTACAAGTACACAATTGTAAACACAGTTACAACACGACCAATTTATGACATAACCTGTTTACAATATATGTGATACGATGCGTTTACGATACGACTTATTTATGACACAATAACATGAATTGTCACCTTTATTTAAAATAAGTTAGATAAAAATAAACAAATGAATTCAAACTCATTTTGATATCCATGTTACCATATCTAGATCGAGTTTGAGTTTTTATTTTCATTAGATTTTTGCCTCACCACATGGATGGGCTAATATTCCTTTTGCCCTGAGCGACACTCTTGCATCATCATTATCACGTGTAAAGATGCTTACAAGCTATTGATTAAGCTGCTATTATGTTTTTTTTTAATTATTAGTATTTATTTTAAATCACTAGTGATAGAAACGATAATTAACTCAATCTCAAATACAAAATTTGTCGGGACCCCTTCCCTAGGATGAAGGGCGAACCGACCGGCACAGTGTCCCAACAAACCCGCTCGCAAGCCGAGCTTGCCAAGACACTGTTAAGCCTCAATCTTACTA
>JAJIYU010004796.1:0-23591 GCA_030144865.1 Tinospora cordifolia
TATCTACATTCCTACAATTAAAATAATATCACGTAATGAGTAATTAATTATAATTAATTTATATAATGCATGTGACTTAATATTAATATATTAACCTCGTTGAAAATATATCAATTTATATAAAAAGAAGGTAAATATATTTTATAATTAATTACTAAATAATAAGCCTTAAAATATGATAATGCTTAATTATAAAATAATAAATGTAGTATGAAAATGAACATTATCAACACCCCCCAACTTAGCTTTTACCAGTCCCTTGGCAAATAAAATAAAATAAAGGATACAATTCAATTTTTTTTTAAATGAAGAAAATAAAAGAAAAAGAAAAAAAATGCAATAGATGCAAAAATTAGTTCAAATTGTAAAAAAGTCACAACAAAATGGTAAGTACCTACACCCCTCAACTTAAACATTTCATTGTCTTCAATGAATTTGAAAGCATAAATGCACATATGATGGACTATATAAGAATAAAAGGGAAGGAAAGGTATAACCTGAGATTTTGAGTTGAGCACAGTTGACCTTTTAATAAAATATGGCAGGAAAAAAATATGAAGCATGATAATTATGGTCTTGGAGAAACATGCAAGTAGTATCTTTGGCGAAGTAATCAAGATAAGGCTTAAGTCTTTGGCCATTGACAATAAATATATTACCCAACTTAGGGTTCTCAATCTCAACAGAGACATGTTTGGCAATGTGCCTTACAATGAATGGACCGATCCACTTTAACTTGAGCTTGTCATGGAAGAGATGAAGTCGAAAGTCATATGGTAAGACTTTTTGGCCTAACTCAAAAAACTTTCTAAGAATGTTTTTATCGTGAAAAATTTTCATGTTTTCTTTGTAAAGTTTAGCATTCTTATAAGAATATCTTCTAAGCTCATCAAGTTCATTAAATTGAAGCTTTTTCTGAGCTCCAACTTTTTCTAAGTCAAAACTCAGGCTTTTGATGACCCAATAGGCTTTATGTTCAAGCTCCACAAGGAGGTGGCATGCTTTCCCATATATCAAACGACAAGGTGACATTCCCAAAGGAGTTTTATAAGTAGTCCTATAGGCCTATAGTGCATCAGTCAGCCTTAAAGACCAATCTTTACGATTTGGGTTTATGGTCTTTTGCAATATATTTTTTATCTCACTATTGGAAACTTCAACTTGACCACTTGTTTGAGGGTGATAAGGGGTCGCAACCTTATGCGTGATGCCATACTTACGCATTGAGGCTTCAAAAGGCCTATTGTGAAAGTGTGTCCCCTCATCACTTATTATGGCTCTAGGGGTCCTGAATCATAATAAAATATTTTCCTTCAAAAACTTTAAGACCACTTTACAGTTATTTTCCTTACAAGTTATGGCCTCAATCCATTTAGATACATAGTCAACAACCACAAGTATATAAATATTACCAAAAGAGACAGGAATTGGACAAATGAGGGCTATACCCCAGATATCAAATATGTCAATAATAAGTATAGGGGATAAGGGCATCAAATTTCTTTTTTCAATGCTACCCAACCTTTGACAACTATTACAAAACTTACAGAATATATGGGACTCATGGAATAGTGAAAACCAATAGAATCCACATTGCAAGACCTTAAAAGCAGTCTTTTTTCCATAAAAATGACCACCACATTCAACAAAATGACAAAAGGTTAAAATAGAATGGTGTTCATTTTCAGGGACACACCTGCTAATGATTTGATCTTGGCAATATTTAAACAAATAGGGGTCATCCCAAGAGAATTTGGCTACCTCACCATAAAACTTCTTTTTATCTTGAGAGGTCCAGTGAGAAGAAATATGACCAGTAACTAAATAATTTGCAATGTCTGCATACCATGGTGTGTGGGAAATGGTAAATAATTGCTCATCAAGAAATGTCTCTTGAATAGGCATAGGCTCATAGGAAGTATCTAAGACGGGTCGAAATAAATGATCAGGAGCTACATTTTTTGAACCTTTGTTGTTTCTAATTTCTAGGTCAAACTCTTGAAATAATAGGATCCACCTAATAAGGCGTGGTTTGGTGTCCTTCTTAGATAAAAGATATCATAAGGCAGCATGATCAATATAAATAACTTTGGATCCTAAAAGATATGACCTAAACTTGTCTACGGCAAAAACTAGTAGCTCTTTTTCTGTGGTAGGGTAGTTGATTTGAGCATCATTGAGTGTCTTACTAGCATAGTATATGATGTGAGGTAATTTATTTTTTCTACCCCAAGATGGCTCCTAAGGCATGGTCACTAGCATCACACATTACCTCAAATAGAAGTGTCCAATCTGGAGGTTGTATAATAGGGGAAGAAGTCAATAACTCCTTAAGCATAGTAAAAGCTTGATGGCATTGATCATAAAAAATAAAAGGAGTATCTTTAGACAAGAGGTTGCATAAGGGTTTAAAATTTTCATTTAATATATATTTTCATGTACATCAATTCTTATTTAATAAAAATCGGAGGTTTTGACATAATATCAATGTTCCAGCAATACCAAAAATAAATATTACTTACCAAAATTAATTTTCAATCAATTTTCAGTATCCACTTCAAATTTTATATTTGGATCCACCATAATTATCCTATTATAGAATCATTTCATATGCACAAATTAATCAAATTTAATTCATTTTTATAAATGATTTTTAAAGTATTATTTGTAATATTCAATCTTATACGTGCATTAGACCCACGTATTGATGCACATTAACTCAGTAGCCTTTCAAATTAATTTTCTTCTCATATACCATATTTTTATCGCACAAAATAAAATAAATAGGCTTCCCAACTATATTTTTACTAATTTTTTTCTAAATTTTATAAATAACTCAATTGGTCAATCATTCACTAAAAATTCATTTGATATCCAAGACTCATGAATTTAGTGTCGATGGGTACGAATTTTCATTCCCTACATTCCTATAGGATCCAATCAAAGTTTTATTAAGGTTTAATATACACAAAATATGGGGACCCCTTCTCTAAGCCAACGGCTGCCCAACTAGCACAGTGACTCAATGAACTTACTCACCACGTTGAGTTCGCTTAACCATTGTTAAGCCCTTTTTTCAATTTCATACAACAAACGATATCAGAATAACTGGAACACGTAAAAGCAAAAGCAAGTAACATACAAAGAGAAAACATTTCATTACATATATGTCTTGTCCAAAATACAAAATCAACCATTTACACATATGTAAGGAATGACCAACCTCTAAATCAAAGACCAAAAAGAAAGAGGACAGGAGTCATCAGGGAGTTAGGCGATCACTACGCCTTTACCTTTATCAACCACCAAAGAACACAAAATAATGATAGAGTAGTGAGCCTAAAATCAACGTGGCTCAGTGAATAGAAAGTCCAGCATGTCAACCATAACCAATTCTCCAAAACAATGCATGTATGCATAAGCAGCAGAAATAGTGTAAAATCTGAATGCATGGCATAACACAAAGCAGTAATAAATAATGCAACCCTTATAAAACATTTTAAATCCATGCCAGTTAAAAACATATCCAAGCTAAGGTCAACTCAACAAACCCAACCTATGGTCATCGCTTGAGCAGGTCCTGAGTCGGCGTACTGGCCACTCGAGCGGGTCGTAAGTTAGTCGTATTCTACAAATACTCTAACCTTGCGTTCGATCCTCGAGTGCCACGACTTGAGCAGGTTCGGTGGCAAGACGCACAGATCATATGCCCTAACCCCAAGCGCTCGGACGTCGAGTCTAATCTCAATCATATCAAGTACCCTTACTTCGACGCTCAGCCCTCGAACCTATGGTCTCACTACCCGTGTACATCTACACATCTCAAAACCAATCAGATGTATCTAAATCTCGTGAAACCATTTAAATTATGTCATTTCACACAAGTTTTATGCAAGGAATACAAGTCACAAAAAACACATAAATCAAACTACTCACCTCGAGTCCTTCACACCGATGTCCCGTCGGCAACCGGTCCAATCCCGTAGTGCTCACTCGAATTTGCATCAAAACTCAATCTCAGTTCTATCCATACAGTGGCCTAATCTCTAATCTCACTGTCCCTACTCAGTTCGGTTGACCAAATTGTCTCAGTCAATGTTCGATTAATCGATCAAACCTGGTGAACTCAAGTCAATGTGGTCAACCTAGTCACTCTTGGTCAATTTGTGCCCAAATTAGGTCAAAATAGGTCAATTGGGTCAAAATTCCCAAACCAACACTTAGCCAAATTTTGAGTTCTTTGCTCTCTTGCGCAGCAAACTTGCCGATTTTTTTGTGATTAATTCGTAAGTTGGATTTATGCAAAACTTTCCAGATTTCATCTAGACTGCCTAAACGTTGACCAGAATTTTATTTCATGATTTTTGGGCACCATTTACTAGGGTTTCTAAGTATATTAATAGGGACTGTGAAATCCCGTATACCCTGTGACAGGCAGTTAAATGGTGCCTTAATTGACTTTCCTACTGAATTCAGATTTGGCTGAAATTTTTCACACACTATCCTAACATATCCAGAGACCTCTTCACTAAATTTTAGCTCAATTGACCCACATCTGGTCAGTCAACTGGCCTCTTACTTTTCTGTCCAGTCACATGAATTTTTTCTGGGTTCATAATTTCTATCATCTTTCTAATATTCATCCCCCCATTAAACCACAAATCCATGGGCTGTTTCTTGTGTCTTTTGCAAGTATGTAGGTCATAAAACATTCATTCATCAAGAATATTTCGAATCAATAACATGTAACACTAAATCATGCTCAACATTTTATCAACTCCTCAGCTATATTTTAGAAGAACTCAAGAAATTTTTCTAAGTCCTAGCACTCTAACTAATATGGTATATTTGTAAATGTAGGAAATCATATTCACATAGGCTTATGATTGTATCTTTATACCTCTTTGTAGCCTCTACTATGAGGTTTAAAACGCCTCTGGTTTCAGTCCAAACAGATGTCTTTAGGTGTTCCAAACATAGCCTCAAATTTGGTCCCAACACCTGATTTCTATTGGCACTGTTGTAACAGTGAATCAAACAGTCAACGCTAGTGACTTATAAAACGTATTTAAAGTTCTAGTATTTAATTTTCACCACTTGGACATTTAAATACATGTAATAAGGGGTAAAATATAGGGTCTTACCTTAGGGTAAAATATAGGGTCTTACGCTAGTGAGCCCCTTAAAGTTGCTCCAACACAGTTTTTGTCACACTGTTGTAACAGTTAATAGATAACCAATTTTAGCACCTTAGAAAACATGTGCAAGGTTTCATTTTTTGTTTTCTATCAGTCGGAGGTTGAAGTACATATGAAAAGGAAGAAAATGAGTGGTCTTACCTCCAAAATGAGTGCTTGAAAATTAGATTAACTCATGGTTTCAATTTTTAGGCTTGAAACATGGCAAACAACACCTCGTCTTGGCTGTTTTCATCTTAGATGGTTGTATACTTTGGCAAGGGGCTTGGCGATTCTTTGAGAGGGTCACAAGAGCTTCGAAATGTGCCAAATTTCAATGAAATTGGTTAAGAAACGAAGGAGATACAAACTTCGGAAGATAGGAACAGAAGCTGGAAATCTAAATTTTCAGCTCAAATGTATTTTTTGTTGCATGGAGGGGGTGCTTGTATGGCAAAATAAGGTAACACGTGGCCATCCATGTGGCCCTCAAGTTTCTATGTGAGATGCTCAGTTGGCACTACTCATTGGCCACATCAGGAGGTGTGAGCTGATTGCTAAAACAATGGCTTCAAATACTATGAGCAGCCATGGTTTCTTGCTGAAACTACCCAGAAAATATTGAAAATGCGGCCAAATTCGTGATAAAATTGCACAAAATGACAAATAAAAGGGGGGAGGCCTATTTGGGGTGTGTGGGCCAACCAGCCCGATCGAGTAGGTGCTCGAGCCGTTCATTCGGCTCAAGCTTTGCGCCTGGGTCTACCCAGGCCCCCCTTTCCTTTATTTAATTTATTTTTTTTTGTATTTCCTCTTTTTCCTTGTATATACATACATGTATATTTGATTTTTTTCTAAAATTATTAAAAATCATTAATTCATTATTTCTTATAAAAAACTTCTAATTATACACCATTTTCATTATTTATACTATTGTTTTTCCTAATAATCTAATAATCCTCCAAAAATTACATTTTTCTTCCAAAAATTTTATAAATTTCTCTAAAAATTTCATAATTATTCCAAAAATTCAATAATCAATCTTAAAAATTTTTTCTCTCAAGAAATCATATTTTCCTTATAATTTCATGCATTTTCCTCCTCAAAATAGTTTTTTTTTAATTATTCTAATTTTTTAATAAATAATTTAAAATTGAGATAAATTCATGTACTTCCATTAAAATCCCTGAAAATACATATATCGGACCCAAAAATTTGTGTATCAAATCATCGGTCATCACACAAAAGCTCCCTCTAAGATTATTCAACTTTAAGTATTTAGTTTGATGTCTGCAGGAGAAAGGAATGAAAACTAACCATATATCTGGGATCTACCTATCACCAGGAGTGTATTGATATAATTTTTATTGAGTTTTACCTACAGTGGGATAATACCTTATTTTTGGATAATACTATAAAACATCTCCTACAGTAAAAATTATACCTTTAGGATCATAGTATGTTACTTATTTAGTATTTTTATAAAAAGAATTAAGAAAAATAGCTTTCTATGCATTGAATTTGTGGAGAAAAGGCCAGATTTTCTTTACTCTCTGCTTTTTGTTATTCCCTAGTTTTGTTTTGTACTACTGCATAAAAGAAGAAATGCAATGGAAGTGAAAAATCCCACCGCCACACACACTTTATATATTAAACAAACCCCCATCTCATTTTATTAGATAACCTCTTCCACCATCCATCATATATATATATATATATATATATATATATATAATATGGCCATCCATCCACTCTTTCGAATTTTTCTTTTTTTTTTCCACTCAAAACATGCATACAACCTTTTATGTTTTTCTTTTCTTTATTTTTATCTTATTTTTTTTCTTTTCTAACCCATTTCACACTACTGATATATTAATATTGGTGTGTATTAAAAGAAATAATAATAATAATAATAAGTCAGAATTATAAACAAGGTATATATATATATATATATATCCTTTGTTTATAATTCTAACTTATTATTATTAATATTATTATTATTATTTTATATACACTAATTATTATTTTAAGTTATTCCAATTTATTTATTCTTTTCTAACAAATAATTTAATTTATTAGTTTATATGCATAATGTATATTTTCAGTACATGTATGTAATTAACACATATGTACACACATAGGCCATTCAATTACGTATATTTATATACATTTACTTTTATTTAAGTTAATTTAGATGAAAAATTAAAATACGAAATGTTACATTGCTCAAATACCACTTACAAGTACATTCAAGAAGGGATTGAATTAGGTGTTGTCAGATTATTAACCTTTCTCAAATTATACATGCAAATGTAAGACTATCACACATCAAATAGTTAAAAGTAAGTGTAGGAAAGTAAATATGTGGACAATGCAAGCTAAAGTGTGGAAGTTTGATCCCACATGGATCTACTGTATTATCTAGCCTTCCTTGCAAAATGTTTTTATTTTTAGACGATCTATTTAAGTTGGAATAAGAATCAAATTGCCAAAGCGTTTGGAACTCGCATAACACAAGCTACCTAAGCATAAATTAGAGTTACTTCCTGTGAAACTATTTCACATCAAAATTAGTCCCTCCTAAATCTTGTGACCATGCTTGACTTTAACTTACAACAAGTGGCGGGCAGGTAAGTCATCACAAGCCAACCTAATAATGAGTGGGCAATGCCAATTCGAAGCACAAAACCTCGATATTGAAATGGGAACACATCTAATTTTCAGTGCAAGTATTCAAAACCAAAAATATTTTTGAAATCTGAAATTTTAGTTTTAACATTTCAAATCAAAGGCATACCAAAAAGATAAATATGCGTGCATGTGATGCAAATCAATGCACATAAACTGATCTCAGCAAAATGAATAGTATCATAATATTTTCAGCAGATCAAAGATGTACTCAAAATACTAAATTCAGACCCCGTATAAAAATAATTTCGCGTGAGGGAGTGAAGCTATGCAATATGATGTTCAACATTATAAAGCTTGAAGGAAAACCTCAAAGAAAATGCCTTAATTAATTATATATAAATTTTTATAATAATAATAATAATAATAATAATAATAATAATGATAATGCTTTAGTTATAATTATATATATAATGAAGAGAAGGAAGGGGACTGCATTACCTAATCCAAAGTTGGCTCCAACGAGACTTTATTAGCAAGCAAGAAAGGTTGTATAATTGGAAGGGAATCTAATGAATTGCAGTGACTCTCTTAAGAAAGTGAAAGGGAAGACATGCATGGAGACATTATGTTATGCCTTTTCATGCTTTATTTCTAGTTCCAAAAGTGAAGCTTAGCGTTGTCAATTTTTTGTTGGTTTATGGGAATTTCACATCAAAAACATGAAAAATAAATAAAATAAATATAATGAATAGCGTTTAAATCACCTAAATCTTTTTCCTATGATCAAATTAATTAAACCACCAAACAAAGTACACTTTAGGTAGGCTGCGTACGACTGTAATTCTCAAGATACTTTAAGGGCTATAATTTTCGGTTGGGAAACATGTAAATCACGATTACTTTTGAAGGGTTAAGGAAAGCAAACCCTAGATTAATTAGCTAATTAATTAATTAAGCAAATAATTAAAACTGTTAGTATCAAAGATGAAAAAATATATATATATAATTTCGTGCCACTAAACGGCAAGTTGATGAATAAATTACTTTTTTTCCTTTGAGTAAAATTATAAGTAACTATTATTTAATAAGATTTTAACTTATATTTTATGTAATTTATTTGTTTGTATATGATAATACTTATTTTAGTTAGAAATAAATTGTTTCTATATAATGACATGCTGAATAATTTATGTCAAAATCATGTTGTCATGTTATGAAAAAGCACTTATCTTTAGAATAATTTGTGCGTGCTCGACCTGAAGGTATATGAATGTCTTCATTAATTGAAACATTAGGTTTAATAATACTTGTTGAACAGATTTTTTTTTTTTCAAGTAAGTTGGAATTTCAAATTATATATTCTACGCATTGATTTTTTTCCATAAAATATATATCATTATATCCTAAACTAGTCTCTATTTAAATGTAGGAGCTCAATGGTACCTGAGAACTCTAAAAATAAGAGTACTTTATAGATCAAATCTTAGAACTTTTCTTTTAAAATCTATGAACAACTTTGAGACACAACCAACTTCTAGTGAACGAATCACTCGTTGGCCTCATATGATGAACTTATTCACATATATGACGCACCAGCATATGCCTTGCACAGCAAATTTTCAAAAAAAAGAAAAAAAGAAAAGAAAAGAAAGAAAGAAAGAAAGAAAAAGAAGGGTCAAAAGTTACCAAAAACAAAAGAATAAAAAGGGGCTAAAAGTTATCAACAAGGAAAAATCAAATAAAAGAGATAACAAGTAATTAAAAAACAGTACTTCAATTCTACCCATGACAAATTTACCCACAAATACATTTCTTATACATTTATTTTACAGTTTTTAATAAAAAAAAATTAGGGTATTTAGAATTTTATGGCAAGAGCAACAACCTTAGTATTAAAAAAAAAAAAAAAGACTTATGTGTGTGTGTATATATATATATATATATACTTTATAAATAATATGGATATCTGGTGTGTGAAACAATGTGGACGCGTATTGGTAGATTTTATTTTATTTTATTTTATTGCTTTCTACTATAACAGTGATAGCACGAGGACAATTAGCTAGAGTAATAGAAGTAGTCAGTAACCAAAGCCAGAAAACTTATCCTTAGCGTGCTTTACATAAAGGGCTTTAATAAAGAGAAGGGAACTACAGAGAAGATGAGAGGACAGGCTCAAAAAAGATGTGTTTTGCATTGTTACTTTACAGATCTGGTGTTCATCTTTTAACCAACCTCTTTATATGATATTTATTTGCATTGCAAGTGGTTGCATTGTCAATCAAAGATAAAGATAAAAAGAAATGAAAAATGATTATTTTATTAACCAAGCAACCTCTCAGAATATCAACGCCTGCTCCCTCATCATCTAAATTTATTCCAAAGTTGATTTCACATGATAACTGGTAATTAAAAATCCTAATTACAGGTTCAGTAATCATGTTAGATTGGAACGCGTTCGGGTTACGCCATACCTACCACAGTTCTAATGAAAGAGACTTGTCTAATCGAAGTCACAACATCATTATTAAGTCAATTAGTCACTAATCATAGGATTAAAACGAATCAAGGTGTTAATCTAATCTCAATAACTACAAATTTCAAGGATAACTATACACACAAATCTTAAGATGTTGTAACTCATATTCATCTACCGATTGTATATACAAAATCATATTGAAAATTTCAAACTTTTGAAGTTAGAATAGTATTTATTAAGCAAAAGTTGTAGATATAATCTCAAGATATATATATATATATTTGTTTAAAAGTTGTAAATATTATCTAACTGCAACTATTAGTTTAGCATTATTCTTTTTTAAGAAAAATATTAAATAATTACTGTTTATTTTTTATGCAATTATAACATTTGATCACGGTCATTAGACGAAAATGTAAACCAACGAACTATTGCTTTGGTGGTGTGCTCGTTGTTCTGTTTAAGTAAGGTCTCGATTTTAAGTCTCGTGAATGTAACAATCCCTGTTGAGAGGACCAACTTCAAAGAAGCGGATTAGTAGGCCAAATAGAGATTAGTTTGGAGGTGCGTGTTAAGTTGGCTCAAAATACCTCACAAGGAACAAAAAAAAGATGAAAATGTATTACTTATTTCCAAGTGTGATTTAGCAACTCTTTCCTAACATATAATTTTATTTCTAATCGAATCACTTTTAATACAAGGGAATAAGTCTATTGATTTAGAAGAATATATATTCGAAGCCAACATCAAATAAAAGCCCAACGTTAAGGAGCATGATACTAAATTAGGTCCGTGACTCCGTTTAAGCATCTCATAATTTTGTTCGCCTGAAAATCTGGAATCTTCTAGAAGGCACAAAAGAAAGGAATTAAGATTATTATAATTAATATGGGCCATTTAATTTATTCCTTTTCTTTATAATTAATATGGAGCTTATTAATTAATTAGTTCAATCATCAATAATCTCTATATTACTCTACCACCTGTCATGATTTATATGGTAGGAGAATATTAAAGTGACTGTTACATTCATATATATATATATATATATATATATATATATATATTGGATAAATGGGTGAAATGCAATTTGAAGTTGTATACTTTTTTTTTCTTTTAATATGAAAAAAACTCATTAAACACTTTAAAGAATACAGTGCTTAAATTCAAGATATGATATAAAAGAATATTGAAATAATTGTTGAAGAAGTTGCACTTTTATGCAAATATAATACTTATAACCATTGAATAAAGAAATGATATGCATGTTGAAATATGCATCTATTTATACAATTACAATAAATACTATAATTGTATAAAAAAATACATAATTGCAGCAATCAATTTAGACTCTTATAAATTACTAGCATCAAGAACTTCTTATTATCATGTAAATTACAACTTGCTGCCTAAATTTTTAAAACTACATCACACAAACCTATAGTTTTAACGTTAAATATATATTTAGCTACAAAGTTGGATACACTACTAAAGAAAAAAAATACAATTAATATCTAAGTAATTTTATATTTATATTAAATGCATGTTTTGATAATAAAACGAGTTCCCCAGCTAAAAGATTTTTAACTAAGTTCTCTTTCTATTATAATAGCATTTATATTTGGGGGCATATGTAATATATATATATAAACCATTAGTTGTATGCCAATGATGGTAACCAGCATAAACAAAGCATTTTTAAATATATATATATATGTATGTATTATATTCTTAATCTATTATTTAGGTGCTTTGAAGCATGCTTAACTAGGATGGCAATATATAAAACTATTATAAGAAAGTATTAGGTGGATTGTCTTTTTCTCCAAAAGATGACAAATATTATGTGCATGATTAACTAATATATATTGATTAGCTCATAGGTTTTTCCAGGCCTTAAAATCCTCACTACTAATTAACCTTTTTATAAACTATAATAATTACTTTGTTGTTATTGTAGATTAACAAATGTAAGCACATGCTAAGTACTAATTAAAGTATTTGAATTACATATATAATATAATTACATATGCATATGGGAGTATGCAATACCAAAACTAAATGAAAAACGCCATTATTTCGTATGGGCAGCTTTTTTTTTTTTTCTTTTTTCATCGTATCGGATGCCTCCTAAGAGACTACGCATAAGTAATATATAAAGAAGGTGTGCAAGTTTCATTAACAAAATATTTTCAAACTTAGAGTATTTTAAGATTTTTCATCTTAACAAGAATAAAAATAAAATATATATATATATATATATATATATATATATATATATATATATATATATATATATATATATATATATATATATAAGTAAAGTGATTATCAGAACAAGCCAAGGGTAATTCAACAAAAAAATTCAAAAAATAAAATAAAATAAAATCGAAGGTTCTCTTGTCACAAAACATCATTTTAAATATATTATATATATATATTTGATTTTCAAAACATATATTAAAATATATAAATTTTAATTGTTAGTTAGATTTACATGTCTAGTGTTATTTTTATACTTTATACTATTTTCATGCTTTCAATACATACATAATACAAATATGAATGTCAATCACTTCCACAATATTTTTATTTTTATTTTAAAAAATAAATAAGAATTAATTAATACACTTTTAGATATGGTTTGTTGATATTGACCTCATAATGTAATTTAATTAACGAATTTTAATTACATTAGCAAAAAAGAAAAAAAAAGTTTATTTGACAAGTATCTTTTCAAAACATATTTCTTTTGAAAAATTAAAGATGCTATAGGGATCAGATTTGCGAAACTGACCAAAGTGTAATCATATATACACATATATATTGCATGTAGCTCGTGAAGTCCAATCAAATCATTTACAACCTCACTATACCCAAAAGCACTTAGGAGCAACGTTTCGAACGCGTAGTAGCAGACATAATTCCAGGTTAAAGTGAACAAAATCCTAAATAATTTTGCTGTCGTTTTATATTATATTCAACCTTTATATTATATGTTGGCCAAAATATTGAGTCCTCTTTTCTCAAAAATAATTTTGAAATTAATCTCCCTGATACGACAATGACCTTCATGCTAGTTTAATAATAAGTATAAATGTTTCTTTATTATAATTAATGATAGTACTTCAAACTTTTGATGTTGAATTTTCCTACTTGAAAATTAAGTACTCAAGGTGTATAGTTTAGGCTTTGTTGAATCAAATTGTATTTTTTTTTTTTCATTTATAGGAGAAATTCATGAAAATGATGTTAGTTGACTATTAAATATATATAATTTTGAGTTTTTTCAGGATCTGATTTTCAAAAACATAGGAGTTCGTTAAACACAGAACAAGGGCGAGTAGTAATTAAATCGGAAAGAAAATAATAAAAATAAAAAGTTTAAGACTTTTACGATTTAGGGTTTTTCAAAATGTTATTTTTTTTAGTTTTTCAACTTTGTCCTTCTTGATTTTAACACTTTAATATATATACTATCCTTGCCACTAGGGTCTATACTATACATAGAGAATAAAAATGTATTTAAGTAATACCTGCTATTGATACATTTTATTAACATTAATATTATTAAAAGTTGGTGTATCTGCTTGAATTTTATAATTAACATGCATGTGATCATACGAGGTTTGATTATTTCATCTGAGACAATCTATACTGATTCTCAACTACAACATTAATGTAATATTGTTAATAGTGTGGATGTTCTTCTACCATTACCATATGCATATAATCATAAATGGTGAATATGAATGTCTCATAACTTAAATTTGTGCTAAACTCAGTCCCCCCCATTTAGAAAAAGCCACTCAAACAATGAACATCCCGTAAAAAAAAAAAAAAAAAAAAAAAAAAAAAAAAATCCAAATTGACTTGTTCTCCTACTCTTTGGTACATCTACATAAAGATTTATCATTAACCTATAGTATGTAAATATACTAGAATACATTTTTTTATTCTTTCAAAGACAAGACATTTCATTGTTTATTTTTTTATGTAGGTTGCATTATTTATTTTATTTTATTTATTTAGGTGGAATTTTTTTTTGAAATTTAAATATAATTTTTAAAAATCAAAACTTTAGAAATATTAGAAACACATATTTATTTTTTGTGTTCTTATTTATTTATTTATAAAATTACAATAGATAAATAAATCAAAAAATATAAAATAATGTGTGTTTTTTATATTTCTAAAATTTTGGATATAGAAAACTATATCTATGTTTGAAAAATGCAACGTATATAAATGAATAAATTAATCAATAAGAATACATACAACCTAAATAAATAAGTAAAGGGTATGGTCTTTCTAAAAAATTAGGGATCTAGTTTCGTCAAACCACTTTCAAGAAACAAGTTCTATTCCATCAAATCGATGAAAATTAAATACAAATCCTTGTCTTCAATTTGGACATTCTTCAATTAATGAAAGAATTTGCATTTCAATATTAGCTACAGGAGCCAGTAGTTTGAATATTAATAAATTAAGCAATAATGAAATTAATTAAAGGAGGGGTAATTTTCTTAGTTTTTCAACCTAGTTAATAATCTGATGCAAATTAATAATAGTTGAAGTATCTACGTAGATTTAAATGTGTAAAAAAGAGAGCAAGAAGGGGAAATGATAAATATTGAAGGAAGATCGCATGTCATCAATAATACTTGAACCTATATTTTGATTAACATACTTTTTTGGACAAATTTTATTATATAGGTCTTCAAATTCATATTTTCACTATTTAAAAATTTTTTTTTGTTTTTTTAGTATACCTCAATGTCTAAGATAGTTCAATTTTATTTTTGTTTAAAATCTTTCTTTATATAAAAGTTTTTGCATATATACTTTCTATGTTTGAGAGAAGTTTTGCTATTTTTTAGAATTTTAGTAGGATTAGAAGTGTTTTGCCTACTTAAGGCTATTGTGATTAAAATATATGTTAATAGAAGTTGAAAATTTACAATTATTTTCTACTTGTCATGAGGTATTCCAATAAATCAACAATCTAAATCCAATTAAGCTTGTGTAGTGCATGCATGATGAGGTTTCGAATGTTCGTAGACAAATATGGTAACATGCACGTGTTCATGTTGCGCCAAATTTATAATTAACTTCTTTTTATGATGGGTTTATTTTTCATTATTTGCAAACCAAATTAATTATAATACATATACATATGTGTACACACATATCATATAAAATGCAAGTTAAATTAAGCAAGGGATTTAACATTTTGTGAAACGTCATTAGTTGTGCAATGTAAACTAATGTCAATATCTATATGAATTATTAGCTATGACAGCTAAATGACTTTTAAATAATATATATATATATTTATGTATGTATGTATTATGGGGTTTCTTTTTTTGATTTACCTTACCTTTTGAAGTTAATCATTTCAAGTAAAGTTAACTCATGAGTGAGTTTTTACTTTCAATTGACTAGGTAGGAAAAGGCGAATATATCTGATCAATCATGATGATCAATCTTTTAACAAACCAAAAGCTCCCTCCTAGATTCTCTAGTTCACACGTGTAGCTTCCTCTTGCTTTATCGTTCAATGATGTAGTTGCAGTCTTGCGTTCAATGTATACAAATAATTGTAGGGGAGTATTTCAATTTTGTTCCCATACACATATTTATATAAATTGTACGTACGTAGATACTGCAATAATTAATATTCCTCTTTGTATTGCAGGAAAATATAGATACGGTGAAAATGCAGGAAATAATGATGACGAAGAGGGGATATGACCCAGCAGGCAGCAGTGCAGCTGCCAAAAAGAAATTGAAAGATTTTGATTCAAATTTGGTGTTTCTCTTTATCAACAAAATATACATCACTTTTTCATTGATGTAAGTCATTTCTACATGCACACTAACCCCACCACTAACCTCTCTTTCTTTCTTTCTCTCTAACACTGGAAGAAAGAACCCACAGATAAAACAAACCTCCTTTTCCAGATTAGCCGCAAGTGCAAGCATCCTCAGAGAGAGCTAGATTAGGTTATGCATGTATATATATATAAACTCACACACACGCATACATAATCACCATTTGGGAATTATAATTATGATTATTATTATTACAAAAAGATAAATATATCTATTTATTTGATCATAGGCCTACCTATAGGTAACTCATCTCGTCTAATTGAGAAATGATGGATACATGGAACCACAACAACAGTCGTGTTTACATGGGTTGCAACTGCAGCTTTGAAAGATCTTCATCATCACCCTTCATTGAATGGCTCAAGCCACCAACTTTCAACCCTCCTTCTTCTTCGTCTTCAAGTTCTTCTTCTGCTTCCTTGATCTCTTGTTCATCAATAGCCACCCAGCTTACTGATGATGATCATCAAAAGAGATCAGATCCTGATGATGAGCCACTGCTTTGCTTGCCTCTTCTAAGTAGGTTAAATGATCAGAGCAATTACAATAATAATATTGATAACAATAATAATCACTCGAAAGAAGAAGAGGAAAGTAGGGCACGAAAGGAGAGTTCTTTTGCTAAAGATAATGATCAGATTATGGAAGGAAAGGATGATGATAATATTGCTGTGAGCTTGCGGATTGGTTTGCCTATGATCAGTACAGCGGCTACTACTACTACCGCTACTACCACTTCTGATGGTGATCTCAAGTCATGGAAGCAGCAGCAAAAGCAACCCATGATATTACAGAACAAGTTTGAAGATTGTTCCTTGATGAGATCAAGTACTACTAGTGAGAGAAGATTTTGGATCCCTACAGCAGCTCAGATCCTTACAGGACCAACCCAATTTGCTTGTTTCTTGTGCAATAAGACCTTCAACAGATACAACAACATGCAGGTTAGTAGTAATAATTAATCAATTTCAAGTCTTAGATCTTCCTTGCGTTCGCTTAATTAATTTCTGTGGCCTAGCGATATATATCTCTAGCAATAGTTAATTTTTGAGAAGACAAATATATATATCTAACTGCACTTGCCATATCTTTGTGGGTAAATTTCCATTGCATTTAACTTTAAAGCTCGAAAGCGAGAACTTTAATCATCAATTCTCTTCTTTTCTATGGTATATCTAGCTAGAAGAGAAAAGAGAGAGATCTTCATATCTTGAATGAAACATTATCATTGTGCTATAGAATCTTTGTACTACACCTTTTAATATGTTTTTCAGGTAATTTGCTAGCGGATCATTAATATGCGTCTCATTTCAAATCTTCCTTTTTCTCTTTTTCTTCCTTTTCATTCTAAACAATTACCCAATGTAAAATGGGGTCGCGTTCCGGTTAGAATCCCAAGGTATATGACATATTGTAAAACTAATATGATAAAGGAATGATATATATATATATATATATATATATATATATATATATATATTATATAGGATTACCGAGTTCATTCAATGATACTATTAGGTTTAATTCCATATATTTATATTCGTTACTATTAGGTTTAGGTTTATGTAGTAATTCATGATGCCCTTCATAATTTATTACCATCTAGCTAGCCAAATATTTTTCATATTTTGCTCAAGTTGTGATGTTGTTGAGTAGAGTTAGCTGAACTAAAAGCTGAATAAAGATGAGAAATATTAGACGCATATATAAAATCTTTTTTACTTTATTCTCAGGAAATTATATTGACGACAGATATGTATGGAGATATTAATATAATTTATTGTTCATAAACTAAATCGTCCCTTACATTGATTTACCCAATTCAAAGAATAATTCTACAGTGCTAGTCTTTTAGACAAAAAGAGAAACTTTTTCATATAACTTTTCAAACCACCAGCTAGGTTTATTCTATATCTGGAGTCTGGAGATTCTCCTTGTGGTTCATACGGGCAAAGGTTCATTTTCTGTCTCCTATGAGCCAAAGAGTTGTTCAGAGAAAGATAGAACTAATTTTTTTTTTTTGAAATCGGCCTTGAAATTGATCATACATAATAATTAAGGATAATTAATTAGTTGTCAAATAATTAGTCTTAAAAACAGTAAATTTTTAGTACAATAGTTATACATATCTTCTTGATAAGTTCTGTTTTGTGTACAACAAATAATTGTTTAATTGAATAATTAAAACTGTTACTAAAGGAAATGCCACTAGTATTTGGATATTCTGATTGTATTTTTCTTTTAAAAGAGCTATTAAAATAATTAAAACTTTGAAGTTTATTTCAATTTTTTTTTTTCAATACCATACAAGGTTTGAAAACAAAATAAAATATTTCAACATTAGAAAATGAAAGTTACTTTTAAATCGTAATTGTTTAGAAAACAAAATTACAAATAGAAAATTTTAAAATAAATGACATTTTTTACATCAAAATTTTTAATATCAAAATGACATTTATTTTAACAACATTTATTACCATATCTGCTTGTTTCTTTATTTCTGTTTTTCCAAGTTGAAAAAGGGTTCATGGAGATATAGAGTAAACTACCATCACAAACACACATTAAGTTGAATTTTGACCCAAAAGTTTTTCAAGTACTTATACTGGTGTATTCTAATATACTTCTTATGTAATTATAAATCAAGTTTTCAATGATTTTAAATTAAGAATGGCACACATAGGAGACCACCATATATAATTAAAGAGAATATTAGTACTATGCATTAAAATATTTAAAATCTTTCTTTTAATGAGTTTATTATGTCTTTGGCATGTATATTTATAGTTATAATTAAGCTTAATCATAGTCTGACATAACCTCTATTCATGTCCAAGCATAAAAGTAACACTACAATATGATTTGTTGAGTGAACATTAACCAATTGCTTAATTACCCTAACTTCCATAGCAAAGCTTGTAAAGTATTATTAAGTTCAAATCTGTGACAAATATTATTTGTGACTGCAGCATTTTTCTTAGTAGCTAGCTAGATTGTGCATGCGTGTTTGTGTTTAGTGTGTATCAAATCTTGTTGATCACATTCCCTATTCTATCACACGTTTTTTGCAATTGATGTTTATTTGGAGCCTATTCTTTTGTAAAAATAATTTGAAGAAGAAAAAAAAAAAGACACTTAGAAAATGAATTCAATCATAAATAAGATATTTTTTTGTCCTGTTGAACAGTATTTGATCTGCTGATTACATTCCAATCATGCATGCATGTATATGGTCCACAATATATAGACTAGTTAACAAGTTAAAGAATTCCAAAATCTATTGGTATGACAAATACGATCAAATCAGATCTTTTTTTGTTCTTGTAATGCATTTAGTGAGACAAAATCTTTGCATAATTGCTAGAGTAGATGCGCACATTTCTATAAAACAAAATGCTACATAATCCATAATATGACGGTATCATACATAGAAACATACACAATTTTATTTGTTAATGAAAACAAAAGTTTGTGGTACTCTTTAAAAAATTTTGTGATACTAGTTTAACATTATATGGGAATTATTAGACACTCGTTTAACATTTTGCAAGTAAAATTTTCTTCATCACCTTGGTTTTTCATGCCAAAGGACTAGTATGCCTTCTTTAATTATTTTGGCCCTAAGTTGTTTTTATGTCCAAGTATTTTCTTAGTTGGATTTTTTTTTTGTATATTAATCTTAATTTTTCACAATAGTTAGCTTCCATAGCTAGTGAATAACATGCTATGAGCTACAGACAAGGAACAGCTTAACTATTGGAATACAAGACCATTTACTTAATTTATTCCAACCTTTGTTTCGAATTAAACCCTTTGCCGTGTCTTCTTTCATGTAATTGAATATTAGTAAGTGATCATGTAAGTAAAACTCCATTATTGGAATTGTTAGTTTCTTTATATATTATACTATTTATATATCATCAATCATTAACTTTGCTTTCTTTTCTCCATAATAAGGTGTAGATTGTTCCCTTCTTAATCAAAATCCTATTTACTCATTCCTAGAAAAAAAAAAAAAACTTGGCTTATGATGTATTAAAAACTAAAAATATTTTATGTATGTTACTTTATTATGTAAGCACTAACATTAATCTTTTTACATGTTTTGAAAATGTGTATGCATGAAAATGTGCATGCATTACATCAAATCTCCAAAATGAATGCTAATGTTATTAAAAAAAATTGAAAAACTTAGAAAATTATTATTACTTATTTTATGACAAAATATTTTTTTTAATCTTGGATCCCATGAATCTTTTTTCAATTCCAATCAATTAGTTAATTCTATTGGATCCAGTTTTTAGTAATAGATTTGGAAATGACTGACGAGTTGAAAAACTCTAAAAACACCCTCTGCATGTTATTGACTATGCCACCAAAAAAAATAAATAAATAAATCTCAATAGAAATAACTGATGTATATATTACTAAATATATGTGAAGATTAATATATATTTTTACTCAGTTATTACATATTATATAAATGATTGATGAAAGTTGTGCGTCAGATGCATATGTGGGGGCACGGATCACAGTACAGAAAAGGACCAGAATCACTGAAAGAAACACAACCTTCTGCAATGTTAAGGTTACCATGCTACTGCTGTGCTTATGGCTGCAAGAACAATATCGACCATCCACGAGCGAAGCCGTTGAAGGATTTCAGAACTCTTCAGATACATTACAAGAGAAAGCATGGGGCCAAGCCATTTCTGTGTAGGAAATGCAGCAAGTCATTTGCAGTCAAAGGTGATTGGAGAACACACGAGAAGCATTGTGGAAAGCTTTGGTATTGTGCTTGTGGATCTGATTTCAAACACAAAAGGTCACTGAAAGATCACATTGTTTCCTTCGGGAAAGGGCATTTTCCAGTACAACAAAGTACGTGCAGAAGCAATACTAGTAGTAATAATAATGCTGTTTTTCTAGAAAATTATGAGACAGTACTACAAAGCTGCAGCACTGGATCTGATGATGAAGATGATGATCATGTTCAAGTGGGATAATAAGCTAGCTGTCTCCTCTTGGTGCCTTGATCGATGAGTATCCTTTGAGACAAATTCTTAACAAAGCCATACACATTGTTGATACATTTTGTTAACATTGTATGTAGCTGGAAGTTGTTAGATCTGATCTTCAAATCAAAGCAGTCAACACATGATTCAGAGGCCTATATGATTGCTTGATTCGAAATGATCAAACTACTTCCAACTATAACATCGGCAAAGTATGTCAACAATGTGTGTTTTTATGGCGTTACCCATCTTTGTTTCAGACTTGAATTTCTTATTATTCTTAGTTTTTCATGAGTTAAGAAGCTGTCGCAAGCTAGGAGAGATGTTAATATGGTGCAGCGCCACTTGCTAGAGCTAGCCATTCCGGCAGGTAATTGATTGAACAGTATTAATGTGCTTCTTCAAGCTTGTCATGTATCTATCTGCTTGTTTGTATCTCTCTACATATGTGTAGTTCAGTGAGAACGGTGGTGAACGTTACTCCGCCCATAAGCTCCGGAAGAAATGAACATTGACGTTTCGACGGCATGAATATTAATGTTATATTCTTATGGAATTTTTATGCATTGAGGGTGTGACATGATCCTAAAATTAAATCTTTATTTCATTTTCTATTTAAAAAAATTGGTCCCTTAAAACCTCTTATTGGTATACGTTCAAATTCTACTAATTAGATGCAATTTTTATTTATTTATTTAAGTTTTTAAGTTCATAAAAATAGTTTTATTTTTTTATGTGTATATATAAATAATTTAATTATTTTTGTAAGAGAAATGCTAATATAATAATTGCAATTATGTTTTTAATTTAATTGTGATATTTATAATTATTAAATCATTTATTACATTCACTGCAAATATGTTTTTTGCAATTATAACATCCACAACTCTTAAATTATTTATTATTTTTAGACAATCAAACAAAAACTAAAGATAAGAATTTTCCAATTTTTAATTTAGGCTACAGGTCTTCCTAAGAATTCGGCTGGCTTTTTGTATTACTGCAGAAAAGGAGAAAGTAGCTCGAAAATAATGACATAAAAAGAATATTTTAATTAGCTGTTAATATGTAAAAGATGAGAGCTTTTTTCCAAAAAAAAAAAAAAAAAAAAAAGGTTACAGGCTGGCATCTTCATTGTCAAGGAAGAAGAAAGAACGATATCTAGAGAAAGAATTCCCCAAACACCAAAGATAAAAAAAAAAGCAATAAAAAGGGATAATTGAAACTAAGTACTTTACCTAAGTTTTGGTTTAGGATTGGTCATAAGTGTATTTTTTTTTTTTTTTGGTTCTCCATGGTTATTTTTGGATCAATTAAACATGCACCTCAAGACTAATCCTCATTTGGTCTATTGATTCACCTCCTTAAGGTTGTGCCTTCCAACAAAAGTTGCTACATTCACAAGATTCAAAATCGAGACTTCACGTAAGCGTAGCAGTGAGCAGATCGCCCAACCAACAACTCGTTGGTGGTCATAACTGTATTTGTTAATTGGGCAAGCATCTGCATTCTAACATCAAAATTGCAGCAAAATAGAAGTTTGATATTGAGTTTATTTCCGAATCTAATGTCAAATTCGATATCATACATAACACACACACTATTTTGGTATGACTTTATTTTTAATTTAAATATATATTATCAAAAATAAAAATAAATAATATTGAATTATATTAAAAATAAAAATAAATAATATTGAATAGTATTATAAATAACGTAAACCAGTTAAAAATGAAGTTAGTGTAGTATAATAGTGATACAATTATGTTAAAATGGTATAAAAATTAGATTATTTTAATACAATGGGAGTTAATTAAAAATATTTTTACCAGTGGCTCTATTAACAAAGGATTCTGCGTGATTTTGGGTTCACTTTGGCTACATTTAGGAGTTTTTGTCTTTTATATTATAATTATTGTGGTGTTAATAAAAGTTTTGATTCTAAAAAATTTATTGATTTATTTTATCATCACCGTGTGTTATACACTTAAAATTAATAATTATAATTAAACAAATAAAAAAATTTTTAAAAACATGTTTTAATTTATATTAGTTTTTCTTCAATTTTCCTAGTTCAATATATATCAAGAATTTGATATATATTGAAAAATCATTGTCTTCTTAAAGTCTTCTTCGTGCTGATAACGTGTTGTAAAATAAAAGAAAAACTACTAGAAGATCAAGAAAAGAAGAAGAAGAACTCAAGAACATAAGAGAGAAGAGAGAAATAGGAGAGAGTTTTTCATTCTCTTGAGAATAGGTTGGAATTCAACCTTGGTAGTTCATTTACAATGTAGACACCCCTTTATATAGGCTCTTGGTCATTATGGAGTGATAAATATAATTTACAACACATAAATATAATGGTGGTTACAAAGATATAAATATCCATAG
>JAJIYU010004797.1:0-23531 GCA_030144865.1 Tinospora cordifolia
ATTAATAAAAATACTCATTGAGGTTAAATTTGCTTTCATAAAGACTATATTAATTATTTCATTTATTAATAATAAGTTCATCAATTATTCATTTCTTTCTTCAAATTTTTCTATCTATAGAATTTAGAATCCTAACAAAGGGAGTCGTTTTCTTTTTTTTCTTTGTCTATTTTTATTAGAAACATGTAAAAACGTTTTGCATGTTTATTAGAAAAATCAAAAGGTGAATTGAAAAGTAGAAGTCCTAATTAATTATGACTATTAATTAAGTTTTGGTTAGGGTTTTAATTGAAAAAAATAATTAATGTTTTGGAGCAAAAAATAAGTTTCAAATTGTGATTGATATTCTGAAATGGAGAAGTATATATATATATATAGTTCTTGATTTTTCTAATTAAATATTTTATCTTTAATTTATTTTTATTTAAACTTTTTTAAATTACTGCATAAGTATATTAGAAATTACAAAGTATGTTAAGCAGAGTATAAATGGATTAATATGTAACATCCGTATTCACTAATTAGGTTTTCTTAAAATTCATAAAATAAATAAAAATAAAAAATCTTTTTGAGACAAAAAGGTATTGAAATGACTATTGTATTCACACTTTTTATGCAATTTTAAAATTCAAAATTATGAGATGAAGGCGTAACATATACCCTTATAAGCAATAGTAATAAATGATGTGGTTTCATAAAAGTATAATTATAACAACTATTTTAGCTTTTTTTATTTTAAAAAAAATATTTTATGCTTTGATTTGGATAAAGGCCCTTGATTTTGCATCTGTGTTTAGAGCTGAAAACAGTATACTTTTTGTTTTTAAGGGTATTAGTAAATATGAAAACAAAAGAAGGGTGGTTTTTAAAAATGTTTGGAACTTTCCTTTTAAATAGTAATATTGATTTTACCTTCCTCCCAAACAGCCCAAAATTGGACTTTTAATCGTAATTTGAAACTTTTCTTTTCTTTTCTTCTTGGGAAAAACAAATTTGTTGAAAGTTTTCACAGTTTATTGTCTTATTTTCAAATGAACCATTATCAGATTTCTGTCTAATATTGTAATTAGTTGGAAAGTAAAAAAATTAATAAGAATAAAATTTCAATAAAGTTGAACCTTAACCACCATATTGTCCTTCCAGTTGAGTGGTATCCCTGCTATATTTATTATTTGACCAATTTGTTTCTAAGTCCAGACTGGAATTTAAAAAAGAAAAAAGAAAACAAAAAACAAAAAACAACTTTTTTTTTTCTGACATCTCTCTCAAGGGAATTTTGATGAAAAATGGAGAAATTAGAAGATATGATAAAATTATAAAAGAAAACATGGTACTGTCTAAAATGGGTCTCATAGAGACTTCTAAGCAAAATTGAGTTAAAATTGAATCCAATTAGTAAAAAGTAATTATTGATACTTTAAATTATAATAATAATTTAATAAATGTGAACATCAAGCTGTAATATATTACTCTTTTTTTGTGTTATTCTCACAAAAAAAAAAAATTCATAGAAATAGAAGTAATTTGAAATTGGATAAGTTTGCAAATACAAGTGGTGGCGTAGGTTTTGATAAGAACTGTCTAACTTAGTCGAGAAAGGTCAGAAGGGTTCAATTTTTTTATTCATTTAATAATTAATTTAATACTTCCTGAAACGTAAAGGCATGTCCTTTGCCTTTACGTTACAGCCTCTCTCAATCTCATATCTTTTCAGATTGAGCTGGAAAAATCAATAAAACAAATAAAAATGAGTTGAAGATATTGTTAACATGACGTTTGCCAGATCACCAGATTTGTGAGTTTGACACCTTCATGGATTAATCTATTTATTTATGTATGTTCACACCTGCCCTTGTTTTCCCTCCAACTTATACATACTACTTGTAAGCTTTTTTATTTATTCATTTTAAAATAATTCTAAGAACAAGAATATGTATTTAACATGAATGTGATTGACCATAAAAATATTTATATATTCAACATGAGATTATATTTATCTAGAAGATGCCAAAATAATTCAATAATTACAGTTTGGATATACAAAGTATGTTAGTTCATTATATATTATTTTTTAAAAAAAAACTTTAGTTTTTTTTGAACTTTTTATGTGATTTAATAAATTTTGTTCCATACATTAATCAAATAACTAAATCTATGAGAATTATTAAATTTATTCACATTTCATCATTTAACTTTATTTTATGTTATGTTCAACATTGTCGAGTTTTTGCGTCTAGCAAGAAGAAGATTATGAGTTTCAAAGTTGTTTAATACGATTTCAATTCAAATCCATTTAACTAAACTTATCTTTTGTAGTTATTAATAATTAATCACTCTTGATTTAAATAAAATTATTTAACAAAACACTTGCATATTCCTATCTTTTTTTTTAATTACTTCTTAGTAATAGAAGTATATAGTCTAGAATTAGCTAATTTAGGTAATCTACTTGATTGATGCCCTGAATTTCCTTTTTTTTCTTTCTCTCTCTCTCTCTCTTTCTTTTCATCAAATTGATGCAAGGCCCATTAATTTAATTATCAATGAATTATTTTCGTCTTTTGGTTAATTAGTAGTTCTTTTGAGAGAGAGTTTTAAGATATAAGTCTTTAATAAAAAAAAATATTTCATATATTCACAAAAACCTCTCTTCCATCTCCAAAACAACGTCTTTTTCTTTTTCTCTTTTTTTTTTTTTTCGAGGCACTCTATTCCGAGTAGCGTCGTTCCCATTTCTATCTTTTTCAATCCCAAACTCGCATCCAATCACTCCCTTCTTATGATCCAACTAATAACTGCTCGCCACGTGGCAGCTGATTTAACTGGTGACTCGTATGTAGCACTTCCGATCGGCTTCCCAGCTCCAATCCAGCTTGAGTCGCTTGCGGAGCCCCTGATTGAGCCACTGATACACCCAGCTGCTTTGCACCCGCTCTCTTCCTTCTCTTCGGCGACGAATTCACTGACGAGCAAGACGACGTCGTAGTAGTGGTAGAGGACGGCGAAGAGGGTTCCGGCGAAGCCCGCTTCGAAATGGCGGGAATCGGCGAGTCCGACTCGGCCGATCCGACTCGGAGTGGGAAGTTTAACAAAGCTCGAGAGCCGCGCATCCTATAAGCCGCCCGATCGTAAGCCAGAGCCGCGTCCTCTGCCGTTTCAAACGTTCCGAGCCAAACTCTAGCGCCGTTCTTCGCCGGATCTCTAATCTCCGCCGCGAACTTCCCCCACGGCCGTTGTCGCACGCCTCTGTAATGCTTCCCCTTCGCCGGAGATGGCGCCGGGTTCGTCTTCTCTGTCCAAACCACCGCTTGCTTCTGCTGCTGTAGCTCCTGCTGCCGCTGTCGTAGATCCGCGGCCAGAGCCTTAGCTTCCATCGGCGTAGGAGTATCAAGAGGCTCGGATTTAACGGCCGTCTCCGTCAGACAAGAATCGCAGCTGTCTGGCGTCCCTGGATCCAGCGAAGGAACCCATCCGACGTTAACGGCGTCTCGGAGGAAGCCGTAGACGAGCATGTCCTCTGAATCGTCAACTTTGAGTGGCAAAGGTCCCCAATTATCCGTCAAGCAAGGGAACAGGCTTCCGAAACTTGAGCTCCTGCAATACACCGGTCCGTCTCCTCCAGCGAAGCTCCGCATCATTGGCTCCGAATCGTCGAGCAAATGCCTCCGAATCGACTCCAACGAATCAAATCCGTTCATCTTTCTCCGCCTCCAAGTGAAAATTAAGGGTTCGTTTGGTTTCGGTTCTGAAACTTGAGAGTTGTGGGCAGAAGAAGAAGAAGAAGAAGAAGAAGAAGAGTAGGAGAGAGATGGGAAAGTTGGGGAGAGAGAGGAGGGATTTAAGTAGGGGTTTTGGTACATGAACCGGGACGAAAATTTTGGGCTTTTTTTCCTTAAATTATTTAATTAATCAGTAAAATATAAAAATGGATTTTTTTTTTTTAATTTGGTGTTTTAATTGAATAATTTAATATAAATTTGCTAGCAGGTGCTTCTGTGAAATTTCGAGGATTGTGCAAGTTGCAAGGGGAAAGGGGGTGAGAGGGAAGGTACAATATAGAACACGTGCGTTAATTGGGAGGGGTAAAAGGAGAAGATGACGTCATGGGCATACGTAGATGGTGTCACCATCAGGTGCACGGGGAGCACACGCCCACCGCGCGATTCCTCGCTGTTTTGTTTCTTGGCCCATTTTGTCGTCCTTATCCGCTTATAAAGTCAGAGGTTATTAATAAATAATAATCGTAATTTATAATTTTTTTTTTCTAAAATGTCCCGAAGCTTTCTAAAAATATGTCGACACGGAAAACAAAACTTTCAAAATTAAGAAAAAATACAAATATTATTATTTGTAAAATAATAACCCTCTTCTCCTATTTTTACATTATTTTAGCACCTTATCAACTGATGAAATTACTCCAATATGTGACATAACGACACTAACCTTGTAAAAATTATGTATTTTGTTCAATAACCTCTAAAAATAACTAAGTTATCAAATTTTATACCTAACTACAACTTTAATTTTTAATGAAGATCAATCACTTTAGAAACTTGTTTTAGTTTATCAAAGTTCAGTCACGAGACTCTTTCTGACACATCACTTTGAGCATATTCTAATATCATTTCATGAAATAATTTTTTAAGGTTCTATTCAATATCAAGCCTTCCTTCCTCCAAATTTCTAATTTTCAATTGATGACTTTATAGATTTGTTTCAATTTATCCATGAGATCCAACCACAATTTTTTTTTTTTTCAATCCAACCATTTTGAACGCATTCTAATACTTTCGACAAATTCATTCTGAAGGTCTTCGTCAAATTTTTGGGTCTTTGTAAACTAAAAAGAAGCTTTTAAAGTTTCTAGTGTTTATTACAATTTAGCTTCATAGTTTGAGGGGAGAGTATCAAAATGCACATAAAGCGGTTTGATAAAAAATTAAAAATAAAAAAGTTTTGTGATTTGATTTTGGTGAATTGAAACAAAATTCTGAAATCATCATTTTTGATTAAAAACTAAACATTTAGTTAGTTTATTAAAACTCAACCAAGCCCTAAAAATTTATTCTGTCGCTTTTGAGTTTCTTAAAAAAGTATTAGAACTTCATCAAAGCGTTTTGACAAAAGAATGGCTTATATATTATTTTTAATTAAATTTTTGTATTAAAGACATCTATAGTACAAAAAATAATTTATATTAAAGACGTCTTTTATAAAATTGCATTTTATACAAGATTAATGGTATCACATTGATGTGATAGCATGTGATGGCAAGTGACACTAAGAAGCCACTCAACAGTAAAAGTAGTGACAAAGAGATTATTAATTTTTTGAAAATGATAAACTTTGTGTAATTTTTTTTAATTGTCAAAAACTATGTCATTCTTAAAAACTATGTTCGTGCTGCTATATTTTTATTTATTTATTTATTTATATTCTTCATGAGTACCAAGTCATTGTTCTTATCAAAAAATCATTAAATAAATGAGCCAAAACACTACTATCCTTAAATCAATTTTAATTAAGATTGAAAATTAAGGGGAAAAAAATAAATAACTTAAAGGAGTAGTTTAATCAAATCATACTATGGTATTTTAGAATAAAAAACTTTTTAGGTGTCATTAATTCTTTGGGTATATTTACTTTCTACTTTTATGTATTTTCTTTTTAAATGGTAAAGGAAACTCAAATTCTAACAACTTCTTTTTTTTTTAATCTGTAACGCGACATTGGGCATTAATATGAAAAAAATAAAATAAAATAATAAAGTAAATTACTAAAGAATTCTGATATATAGTATGCTTTAAAAAATACTAACATAAGTTCGGGACATACTACTGATACTGATTAAAACTATGAATGCAATCATAAAAATTATAAAAACTATCCGTAGTCCTATTTTCATTTATTTAAAGAAAAAGAAAAAGACTTTTAATTTACACTATTGAAACTAACATTTTTTAAAAAATAAAAAAAAGCTTAGAGCAACTTGCCTGCTCAAATTCTTTGCAAATCATTTGTAATTGGCAAATCCAAGATTTTTTTTTATTATAGATGAAATAAAAAAATAAGTATGAAATTAAAAATGATTTGAAAAGTACACAAAAAGAGGGTCTGGGATTCTCATTAGCTGCTCTTAAAAAAAAAATAAAAATAAAAAAGAAGAAGAAGAAGAAGAAGAAGAAAAACTAGCTTGCATTCACATAGCCAGGATACATTATCAGACATGATACATAGTGAAATCAAATTTCCGAGTTTCTTTGGAAAAGCAAAAGAAAAAAAAAATTAAGTTGAAGTAATGAAATTGGAAATTTGGCGCTTTCACGCAAGGGGCGAGGAATTTGGTGCGTGGGGCGTGGAGGAGAAAGCTACGTTAGCATGCTCCTTACGGATACATCGACCCTGGACACACCCATACACATCTCTCTCTCTCTCTCTCTCTCTCTCTCTCTCTACGTTTGTCTTTGTTAAAGAGGATAAGAAGTAGAGAGATGAGAGCATTGTGGGCTGTGGGGGCACCCACCACATTATTTTTAACGCCTCTCTCTCTCTCTCTTCCTGGAAGCGAAGCCAATGCCCCCTTTCCTTTTTTCCCTTTTCGGACGTTTCCGCGGTCGTACCGTTTTGGATTTGGCCGTATCGCTTTCCGCGCCCCCACCCCCATAATCCCCTACTCCTGTCCCGCACGGAGCACGCTGTTCCGTTTCAACAAGCACCAAGATTTCCTTTGTCCGCTGTCCCCAAAAAATAGTGATTTTTCTTAAAAGAAAAACTTATTGAATATATATCAAAATAATTGTAATATTTGTAAAATAAATATATTTATAAAAAATATATTTACGGCCCGTTTGGTGCACAAAATATAATAAAATTATTTTTGATGGGATAAAATAAGATGAGATATAAAATTTTTTTAAACAAATATTTATAAAAAATAAAAGTAAGGGATTGAGTTATCCCACCAACAAAAGGTAAATGAAGTGGACCCGAACAAATTTTTGCCTAATCCTATATAGTTTCAAACACCGGATTAGGACAATTTTTTATCCTGGTATTATACCAATCTTGTATAACAAACATGACCTTAAGGCTCCGTTTGGTGCGTACGATGATATAAGATTATTTTGGTAAGATAAGATAGGATGAGATATAAAAATTTTAAAAAAATATTTTTTTAAAAAAATTAAAAGTACAAAAAATTATTTATTTTTTTGGGTAGGATAACTCAATCCCACCAAAAATGGTTGGATTGAGTTATCCCACCAAAAATGGTGGGATTGAGTTATTCCACCAACATGTGATAATCAATGTAGGCCCAGATTAGTTTTGAACCTATCCTATATAGCACCAAATGTAGAATATGATAAAAAAATTATCCTATCCCATCTTAATCTTCCTTACTAAACATGCCCTAAAGAGTTATAAATTAGTTCAATGTAATTTTGTCTACAATAGTAATGAGTAAAATATATATATATATATATTTTAAAATGACCTCATACATAACTTTAACTTACCAGTTACTACTAAATTAAACATTAAATTAAAAAAAAATCTATTACGTTATGAGTTTAAAATTAGCTGGAAGCATTGTTTGCTATGAGTAGTCATAATATTTAAATTTTAAATCAGCCTTACCCCTTATAAATGATTTAGTATAAATATTATAAAGTCAAATGGCGAGTTTAAAATAAGTTGTAACTAAATTTAATTTCTTACTATTCTTTTTAATTAGAAGGGTTATATGCTATATTCGTATCTTGTAGTACTAGAACTCCAAATTTGTCTCCTACACTCAAAAAAAAGGTACTGGCTAGTGTAATAGTTGACGGTCAAATGCCAAAAAAAAAAAAAAAAAAAAAAATTCAATATAGAATTTAGAAATTTAATGACCATGGTTACAGGTCCCACTCCTCTAGTGGTACAATAGAAGATGGTGGACCCTTGTTCAATGCTACTTAACCGCTACTAGCCAACTTACTTTCATATCAAACTCTAGTCTATTATTTGTTTGTGAAGGGGACAGGATTGGAATTTTAAAATTTTAGTTAAAAACATGAAATCTCACATTATGTACTGTTAAAATTATCATTTTGGTAAAAAAAAAATATTAATAATTTTCCTCTGCTCCTTAAGAATACTAATGTTGATTAGCTAGGTCAAATGAAAGTGCTTTTTATTTTTTTTTTCTTTTAGAATAAGAAGAACAGTAAAAAAAAAGTAGAAATTTTGGCACATGGAATAGAAACGTGTTATTTTTGAAGAATAAGATGAGATAAAATTGGATTGGATAGAACGAGATTTAGAATAATGTAATGCAAGGTAATTACAAAAAATTAAAAATTAAAAATTAAAAAATAGGGGGCAATGAGTTGCAAGAAGAAGAAAGATGAAGAGTAATGGAGATTAATGTGCTTTGATGAAACAAGAGTAATTTAGGGGTCTACCTTGATTTTAATCTTTTTCTTTCTAATGCAGTGCACCAAACATATCATTAAGGTTGGGTTTTTTTTTTTTTTTAAAGAAAATGTGTAGTCAACTTTTTTTAAAAAAATATGTAAATATAAAATTACCTACAATTTTAATGTCGTACTTTTTATTAACATGTGAAATGCTATATATGTTTTCTTCTTCTTCTTTTTTTTATTTTTTATTTTTTTTTATAGATTATGTTTAGCATAATTAAGGTGAAAAATATGTAAAAAAGAAAAAAAAAAAAAAAGGCATTCATCTATTGTACTCTTAAAACTATTTAAAAATTAAATAAATAAATTTAGTCACTCAATTTATAAGACGTATACTATTGAATTTCAATAATATATGCTGGATTAGATCATTTAAACAAACTTAAGATATCAGAAATTTTGAAGTATGTATTCAACTATGAAAACTTTTACCTTGAATTTAGATATTGTGTTCCTAATATATATAATTACTTTGGTGGTATCACATCATTTAATATTTTCTAAATATCTTTGATTTTACTGTTCATATTAACTCTTTTATAAGGTAGAAATAGATTGAACTTTGGATATTAGGACTACATAATATAGCTGGAAAAATTTTTCAACTAAAATGAACTGTAAAAGTTAAATTAAATTACAACTTGTTTATAACTTACAACTTCATAAGCGTATCCTTCTTAAAATTCAAGCAATAACCAGCTAAATTAAATTTATGTTAATAAATCTAACGATAATTTTCGTTTGTAATAAGAAAAACGACTTGTTTTTAAAATTAAAAGTAAGTTCTTCAAATCTTTATAGATAATTTTCTTAAAAAAAAAAAAAAAGAAATCTTGACAGTCTAATTATTATTCTTATTATTTATTTATTTATTTAATTGTTCCATTTTCAAGTACTATGGGTGCTCATAAGTTGCCGTTGTTCAGTTTATATCTCAGAATCCTTAAAAAAATAAAATAAAATAAAATAAAGGTACTTTGACTTGAATCACGTGCACATCTCCCTTTAATTTCAAAATCTTCACTGTTAGATATTCAACTAATTAGAGATAAAAACAAGGAAAGTAAAAATAAAAATTATAAGTTTGTATTTTTTTTTAAAAAAATTAAAGAATTAAAACAATTTAATTAGTTGTTCTAAAATTAATGAACTCACTATAATAGTTCTTAAGAACCTTGAAATAATAGCATAGATGAAAAAATAAAAGTAAAAAATAATTGCATAATTTCCCAATCTAACATCATTATCTCCACTTAGAAAATTTACTTAGTTGATCTTGGGACAATTTAGAAAATTATTTCCATGGAGCTTTAGAAAAATGTTGCTAGTTTTCCTAAATAATGATTAATAATTAAAAAAAAAATGGTGGGCAAGTGGTAGATTGAACTTCTTTGTCTAGGTGAAGTTATGAATGTCCCAGGAAGTATCGTCTGTAATGTTTTCAATATCATACACTGGTGGTATCAACTATATATTATAAATGATTAATCAATTCAATATCTTGGTATATATAAAATTAAATAGTCAAAAAGAGAATTAATAATTTAAAGAATAATAATAAGAAAAAAGAGCTTGGGTGTGAAGAAACAGAAGTAACTTTGTAGATTAATCAGCAGCCATTTCAATGGATTAAGACACCTTCTTTCTTTTCAAGCACTAATTCAAACTAACCTTTTCCATAATTTATCTTTTCGGCAAGCAACTTTTAGTATCCTATTTGCTTTTTGTCACTAATTTAATTTTGTTTTTTGTTAATTGACAACAACCCCATGCCGACTAATAATTCCTCTCATTTTAACCAAAATCAGGTTGAGCCCCTTTTAATGTTCGTTATTATCCTTAGGTCCCTACACTTTTTTTTTTAAAAGTTATTTGGATGATTACCCTTTTTTTTTTGCTTAAATTCATTTTAATAAACTAATAATGCATTTTTTAGAACTAAATACTTTGATTCCGTGTTAGAAAGTAGTTAAACCAAAAGTTGTTAATAATAGGTAGGTTAGATTTTAACTATATAAATATCGAGTTATTATTAGTTCACCTGAAAGAGTTTACTCGAATATAATGTTGAATAAGATTAGCGGCTCTTCATAAAAATTAAAATTAATGTATTTTTATTTAAAAACACTTCTAATTAACTATACATTAAATGTGATCATCAATTATCAAAAACAAAAAGAATTTTGAGTTTGATTTTAATTAGAGAAAGTAAGTACAAAAGTTTTTTATTATTTATTTTTGTTATAGAGCATTATTTGCTATGTTGTACAACTATAATATATGAACTTTATATTAGTTTTATCATACAAAATAATTAAATAAAAAAAACATAGATTTACCTCTATAGTATAGAGTATATTGGAGGAGGTGAGGGCCTCATAACAAAATGAAGGAATTAGAGGGAGGAGAGAGCAAAATACGCCTAAAATATTTGACTAAAGGAACACTAAACTACAAGCGAGGAAGCCTCAAAGATGTGCATGCAGATCACGCAACCTGTTTTATCCGCTTGTTATTCAAACACTCATAATAGTCAGTCAAACGTCCCCACCAGTTTTTGACTTTCAATATCTTGGACTTTTGACCAGCGACCGTTGCAGTTATTGCTTTTTTAATTTAATTTAATTTTCTCCCACAAATAGAAAATCGACAAAATCCAAGCACTCGTGCACAACAGTGACTGCCGCAGCCAAAACACCCACCTCACGTGTGCAGCACGCTGATCGACGTGTTCTCGTTGTGGGTCCCGCATACGTTCTTCGTATGCACACGACAATGCAAGATGGGACAGGTGGATCGTTGAAATCGGCTGTACTGCTGCCACGTGGCGACTCTGTTGACCGGTTGATTGTCGTCAGTAGACAGACGTGGCAGTTGTTGAATGATGGGGTAGGTGATGACGAAAGTAATTAATTAAATTAATTAAAAGGAGGTTAGAGGAAAGGTAAAAGGCGCATGTGGGTAAAAGAAGTTTAGAAAACTGAGCACCGGGACTTTCCGGGGACTTTCCCCAAGTTCTCGGTGCTGATTTCTTCTTTGGAAAATAAGAAAAATCTGACGATGTTACATTGCACTTCATTTTTTGCCCTTCTAAAAAATAATAATTATTATTATTATATTTTAAATTTCAACATCAATAAATATTCTTCAAACAAGACATTTATTTTATTTTATTATATATTGATGTAATTAATATATTGGATATAAGATTCAAAATTTTTAAAAATAGGAATTTAAATATTTTGATCCATCTAAATCGAATTAATCGAATTAATAAATATTTTGATTAAAAAATGAATTGAATTAAATTGTGTAGCTTTCTCATTTTGACATAATTATTTTATTTATAGTCCAACCAATTGTTTGAATGTATATTTTCTAATGCTTATAGGATAAATTAGAAAAAAAAAGCCCACTATAATATATGTCACATGTGTAAATAATTTTGTAGGGAGCTTCCTAGAACTTCTATTTGTGAATTTTATAGGAAGAAAATAAAGGTGAAAAACTGTATTAATTCAAGAAAAATGGTCCAATACAATATAATATATAATAGTGGGTGTAGGCCATGTGGCATAAAATAATATAAAGCTAGTTTTAGGACCAAAAATAATTTTAAGTCGACCAGCCGTTTTTCATCTATGCTTATACCATACACCCACTTTACCACCTTTGGTGCCACACCAACTCAAACACAATCATTCTTCACTTTTCAATTTATAAGTTTGTGCAGCTATTGGGAATTATTAATCTGTTTTTCTAAAAATATTATATAATATATGTGCATTATTGAATGAATTATTTAAGATATGTATTTATCTAAAAATAAAATAAAATTATGTAACATACGTAAATTTTAAAAACATTTTTCAAAAAATATGAATACTAGTATTAGAGCCAGTAGGGTGTATACATTTTTTTTCTTAATTACATGTCTTATTAATAGTCTTCATTTTTATAGAATTAATTGTAAGTTTAATTTTGATTTATTTATTCCAACTTCTAAAAGAGGCAAATTTTTTTTTTCTTCATTTAGTTTAAGAAGATAATTAGATACATGTTTGTGCTTTTATTAGTCGGCATGAGCTGTAAAAGAAAGTGTAATTAAAAAGTCGTATCTATATGTTAAACTTTGAAGTGCGGTATGATTGGATGCCATGCACTCTTTACTAATATTAAATAATAGCTAGCAACAATAATTAGGCTAATTAATCTAATTTTTGATGGCACAAAGATGATATTATTTATACTTCAAACAACTGTTTCCTACTAAATCACCCACCTAATTACAGGACTAAACTGACAGTAAAAGATGGCTTTCACTTTAGTGTACACACACATACACACATAGTGGAACATGCATCTAATACAATTTATATATTTATCAAAATAAAAAATATGTTGTAAAATATGATGTTAATGAACTAATATTATTGTTTTTTGATAAAATAAATATACTAGTTGATTTTTTTATATAATAGATAAATGAGAACTAGTATTATTTAAAAAAAGAGTAAAATGACAAGATAATAGAGGGTAATGTAAAAGAAATTAATTGAAGTATTAAAGTAAAGAACATTAAGTAAGATGGAGATTAATTGAATTACTCTATTAGCCCTGCAAATGACTATTAAAAATAACAAAAGCTATAGATTTTAAAAGGTTAATTTGGCAAATATGGTAACAGTACCACATGATGGCCTCTCTAAAAGTTTTTAGAGTAAGCAACAACTGTAGTGTATAGAGATACGTATTTACATACAAAGTAAAACGATAATGACCTACAATGATTAGAAGCCATATATATATATATATGTATATATCTCTCTCTCTCTCTCTCTCTCTCTCTCTCTCTCTCTCTCTATATATATATATATATATATATATATATATATATATATAAGCTCAGTAATTTACGCACGTTCTTTTTAGTTAATTTGAAAAATGTTTGAATAAAGACAAAAAGTTATTTGCTATCAACAATAATAAGCAAAAAAGTAGATGGTTTGTGGCAAGCATATATGTTGGTAGTAATCTTGCTCTCACGTTTGTGATAAATAAGTATGATTATTATTATTATTGTTGTTGTCGTCGTCGTTGTTATTTTCGATGTTAGACCACATGTTTTATTTGGCAAATAATTAGCCAATATGTGACGAGGGCATTGTAACACCCCATTTTTCAAACCCTTTGCCATATCATAATTTTGCATACATAATGATGTATACATGTTCTATTTGATCCTCATCCACGAGGCATGTTTGAGAACCTAAGGCATTACCATTACATTGCCATAAACATAATCTCCTGAACATACTAAGTCACATCCCACAATCGAGTATGAATAAATAATTCAATTAACATTAATAGTTAAAAATTTGAGATGATATGCTAGTTCAAAGGAACATAAATATAGCTAATACTTGGCCTAATGGCCAAACTCTAACTAGTAAATAAAATTAACATATGGACAAATGTGATGGTGACATGCCCAACAAAACAAAAAATAGAAAATAAACTTTTATTCTTACAATGTTCTCAATTGTGAGGCATACTACTATTAATGAAATGACTCCACAGTACTCATCAACACAAGTATCTTCAATGGTTACTTGAAAAGAATGAGTGGGTGATTTCAAGAACCCAGTGGATCATAAACAATACATCTCAAGCATTATTCAAGTCAAAATACAAAACATGCACATTCTTGTCAATCATTAAGCGATTCAAAAAGTTCAATTGTTTTGGGTTGTCGTTAAAACCAAAAGGATTCAACTTAGAATCCCCCTATTGGTTCGAGATATCATCTAGAGGTAACACCCAAAGACCAGTTACCTATTCAGGACCCTAACTGAGGAATGAGATTCTCTGTGACTCTTAATTCTATTTTACCACTATCATCGTCATGATAGTAGTATCAATCTCAAGAACAAATAATCAGGGTTAGGGACACTCACAATGACACCTAATGGTCGATCATTGCCCCAGTATGTGGTTAAAATATTTATCACTCTGATTTTAAAGTGGTAGATAATCTTCAAATCTTTCGCATGCTTAACACCATCAAAATTAAGGAATATATCAAAGATTTTGAAAGCAAGTAATCATGCATAAAGTCAACAGATCATGTTAATCAACATAGCATATTATTTGAAATGGTGTTTTATACTTTCGGGCCATACAACATGTTAACAAGCCTCCATCATACATGCATCAAATTCAACATTTTATTTTACAACCTAGCATGCTTCTAGCTTTCAATCAATAAGAACAACAATCATGCCCTATATTTAAAACTAAAATAATACTAAAGAGTAGGGTAATCATCTCCACTTTGTTAGTTGATTCCCTTGATTTCTTGTGTTGTTGTTTTCACTTGTCTTGAGTTTTCAACCTTTAAACATTAAAATCATTACTCTTAATAATTGAAGCATTCTCAAACATTTTAAAACTATTATTTAATGACTTTTTACTCAGTATAACCCAAAGTGTATTAAAGATAACATATTAGAAGAGTTAAAGTATTGGTTTGCTTCTGTGTGTTGCGATTAAGAAAAGGGGTATTGCAATAACCAAAACGCATAAATAAGAAACTAGGGAAAAAAACACATTGCTGCCATAACCAAAATGATAAAAGAAAGGAGATAGGGAAGAAGAGAACACACTATTGCGGAAGTGAATCCATTACTGTTGTAATACCCTGAAAAAATCTCAAATATTAATAATATAGAAATAAGTTCATTAAATTGAAAAAATACATTAAATACCTAAGGGTAGAACAATAATTTTATCTTTAGGGGTAGAAGAGTAAATTTACATAAAAAGTTAAAAAAATTATCACTATTCTAATTATCCCATAAGTAATTTTACAAAAATAAAATAAAATATGAGTTGTAGAATAGGGAGGTCGGATATATTAAAATATGAGTAGAAGGGTGGTAGGATATGTTAAATTAAGAATAGTGGAATGAAGTGATTGGTTAAGGATGCCTATAAATAACACTCTTCTCTTTTCCCCAATTCATCTCATCTCATTCTTCTCTTCGTTATTCTCAAGAGAAAGATAGTTTCCTTATCTTTCTTTTCCTCATTTTTCTTCTTAGTTCTCTTCTAGCTCAAGAGAAAAAGAGTCTCCTTGCTCTCTTTTTGAGTGAAGAAAGAAGGTTGGATGCTTAAGAAGGCTCGGAATGCTAAGATCAGAAGGATTTAAGTGTCAAAGGTGAGGATGAATATCCATACTCTTTAGTATTATTTTAGTTTTAAATATCAAGCATGGTTGATCATTTACTCTTATTGAAAATTTAGAAGCATGCTAGGGATATGTTTGACAATTGTTAGAATGATTCCTTGTTTTTTATAGTGTTGATAGCATGCTATGTGATTCATGAATATCAAATATTGTTTAGATGATATGCTATATGTACCTTGTGAAACATATTAAAATGTGTTGTTTATTTATATATGAAATAATGATACTATGAGTATGTTAGTGGTCACTAAATAAAGATGATTAATGGAAGTAACCACGTACCAGTGCAGTTATGCTGACACTGTGGCAGTGGTCTAGTATCATTATGGGTGTTCCCAACCCAAGGCAGGTCTTAATACTACCATGGCAGTAGTAAGATGAGACTCATAGTCGAGTTGAGACTTCACTCCTAAGATAGGATCATGAATAGGTAACTGGCCTGTGGGCATTAGTTTCGATATTCTGGGCCTAACGGGGGATACTGAGGAACGTCCTTTCGGTCTTAATGTCAACTCAAAACAATTGAACTGTACAATCACATAATGCTTGATACGTGTTTGCGTTTTTTGTATTTTGGTTCTAATAATGTTTAAGATGTACTATGAATGATCCATTGGCTCTTGAGCTCACCTCACTCACTCTTTTTCATGTAACTATTGAAGATACTTGTACTAATAAATAATTTCAAAACAATCATCAGTAGTAGTATGCTTCTTAGTTGAGAACGTTGTAAGAAATGAACTTTATTTTCTATTTCCTGTTGTAGGGCATGTGATCCACCATGTTTAGCTCTGTTTATCAATTGGAGGTTGGCCGCTATGCCAAATATATTAGTTGTTGAAACTCGACCATAGGGCCCACAAATTTGTTCTCAATTTCAATATTTAATCAAAACCTTTTTTTGTTATTATTTGATCCCAATGTTATTATTAATCTATTTTGAAGCTAATTTATTTTTGCACTTTTTGTACTTTGGGATATGGCCTGGTGCAGCCAGGATATAAGATGATTGATGTGAGAAATAGTATTATCCCAATTCTCAAATAGAAAGCAAGAGTGTCTGCATACGAATGTAATTACGTCTCAAGCTACGAGACAAATACGTTGCCTATAATGAATGCTAAATGTTCGAGAATCGGAGTGTTACAACTGCGATAACCAAAATGATAAAGGAGTGAAACGAAGAAGAAAAGTTACGTACTACTGCGATACTAAAACACATTACCACAATAACCAGAATAAAAGAAGTGTCGGAGATAAGATACAATACCGCATTTGTGAATCGTATTACCATAGTAATCATAACGATGAAGACAACTCGTAAATGTGTTTCTTGGATCCTTTTGGAATGGTTCAAGGATTTGTTTTGAAGGTGGGAATGAAAAAAAGTTTTAGAGATTGTTGCCAAGAGAATCTACGCTCAAAATATGGGGAAGAATTGAAAGAAAAACATGGATCAAAGGTTTAGAATGGGATGTTACCTTGCAAAATCTCTTTGTAGTGATTTTTGGCCTAAAATTTCCAGTTCTTGTGACGTTCTTCTCTTGTGTTAACTGTGGGATGGCTCTAAAATAGAAGAGAAAAGAATTTTGTTTTTGACTAAGAAAGAGACTGGGAGGTGCCCAGTTTGTATATGTATAGGATTTTAGATTAGTTTGGATAGGACCAGAGAGATTTTTTGGATGTGTTTAAGACTCTTTTGTTATAATCTCTTGTAGAGTTTGATCTCAATTCTAATTCCTTATCCTTTAATCTCTTTTGGGCGTGGGAAACCATGGATAGTGATTTTGATTGAGTCACATGTTTAGAAAAATGTAGTATACATACAGAACATATGCATTACTATGGTAGTAAAATTCATTACTGCGATAGTCAAATTTTTTTTTTTGGACTATTACACACATTATATATAAATAACCATCAACCAAACAAGGTTGAAACAACATACCAGGATGCAATACCAACTAACAAGCATAAATATTCCTAAAAAGTCCCTATTCAACACTAAATGCTCGATGCTACCTTACAAAAGAGGTCAACACTGAACATGACTCACAAAATATATCAAGCATAAATATATGTCAAAGCATAAAATAAGCCAAAACCCCAAGTTTGGCGCGAGTCATGAGACAAACACATAAAAGGGTTTCCTTAAAGCACTCCACATGAGTCATGCCAAGATTTATGCTTGCCCAAATTTTTGCATCAACATTAAGGGTGATGCCTGCTGTTGCCATTCTTTTCCAAAATCTTCTACTCTATGAATATCTAAGTTTTTTCAACTCGAAGGCACACAACTTGCAATAAAGAGAGCACTTTCCATAATACTATTTTTCATTCATTTTCAATCCTAACTTAGTTATTGGGGGTTCTTTGGATAATCCATTGTATTGCACCTCACGATAACCCTTCTCACTTTACTTGCAAGTATCCAGCAAGCAAAGTCACCATTGACATGGTTCTAGATTTGCTTCCAAATCATATTTTTTTTTGGTGTTAGTTGAATTGAGCACCAATATTTGACATTGTTTGTGGGAACAATATTTTAAGCTTAGTGCCACCCTACCAATATTAGTTAAAAGGAGCACATCCCAACCAAAATGAAACCCACCACTTCTTTGATGTTCTTCAAAACAAGAGAGAGAGAGAGAGGCTCCCTATGTTTTCACAAAAAGATTCTATTAGTCACAAAAGATGTTTTAAATGACCTCAGAGCAATAACAAATGTTGAAAGCCATCTTTTGAGCTATCCCCAAGACTAACTAGAAAAAAAAGAAGGGAAAAACAAATGCTAAGATCTTAATAGTATAAGGAGTCCAGATCTATCGATAAGAGGAGGACGTAGGAATATATTGGCAGGAGATTTGTACAATGTACTAGATGCTAAAAGATGTTCAACATTCATCCTCCCTACATAAAGTTAACAACACACAAACCTGACACCCAAGATATCGAACAAGATAACACTTGCTAGCTATACTCATACTAGCTGGGAGATTCCGACAAAGTACTATGAGAGTAAGAGGCAAGCTCATGCTTGTTTATGGATGAGATCTTCTAATCTTGGCATTCGAAGAATGTTAAAATGTTGAGATTGGACATGGCATGTATGGCAAGAAGTAGATACCCAACACCATATGATAAGATATAAATCATGGATGAGCTATAAGCAATACGATGAATCAATAATGTGTATAAGATACAACATCGCCCTAAAAGCCTTGACTATGAAATAGTTCCAAATCATCAAGCTAGGTTTGATATACTCTTTAACATCTTTGTTACAAATTGGTCAAATGCTTTGTAAGGAGTAAGGGATGAAAAAAGCCAACAAACAACCTTTTACCATTAAACAATGACCGAAGGATGCTTGTGTGCCTATTTGGATTACTTCAACAAGGAAACAACCCAAGTAGCTAACTATGATGACCATGCTACTCTAAAACCTTGTGAAACAGGCTTGTAGGAAGTATATCTACTCCAAAAGCAAGAAAAAAAACCTAAACATTCAAAGAGTTAAGGGAAGGGCAAAAAAAAAAAAAAATGCATCAATGCAGACATATGTTTTAAGGCAAAGAAGGTACATCAATGCCCTGTTTAAGATGTCAAGCAGAACAACAAACACAAAGAAAAAGGGTGATCATGAAAAAAGAAAGGATGACTTCACAGTGTCAAACTAAGGGACTAGAAGAACAAAAAAGTATTTGGGGCTATGCATATAACTTATACACCTTCAACACATCTTGGGAGTAGATCTCAATGGGGATCAAAGGCAAAACTACATTTGGTGGCCCAAAAAGATGTAAAAGCCGACAAAGCAAAATTATTGGTGGAAATACTGTCAATGCCTTAAGACCATGGTCTTAATAGAGATTAGTGTCAAGATTTGAAGGAAGAGATAGATACCTTGATCAAGAAGGGTCACTTAAAGAAGTTTGTTAAAGGACTTAAATAGGAATACAACGATAAGTAGCAAAGAGGTTGAGTGGAACAAATTAGCTAAATTAGAACCATCTTCGATGGAGATATATTTATTACATCTAATCAAGCTTAAAAGCCCTATGCGTCAATAGTATCAAGCATATCCTTAGACTCAACTACCTTAGTAAGAATATTAGTGTGAACATCACTTTCATTTTCAGTGCTTTCCAACCCAAAACCCAATTCAAATTCATTTTCATCATTCTCTTGTTTAGCATACTCATTATATAACAACAATATTTGGATGGGAAAAACATATTATCTACCACCTCCTTAGTTGGAGGAAAAGGATGATTAAAGGGTGGAACATTAGTTTCTTTTGGGAAAGAGACTTTGAAAGGCTAAGAAGAAGAAAAAAGCTTTCCTATAGAAGACATGGAAAAGGAAACTAAAAAAAAAATGAAGTGAAGAAGAAGTTATTGAGAAGATTGTTGAAGGCATCGAGCAAGTAAAACCAACAAGGTTGAGGGAATAGAAGAATTTAAAAGCTAAGAAGGGATTTGGGAAAATGTATCTATAAGCAAAATACACTAGGTATATTTCTTAAAAATAAAGATAACATCAGATCTTGAGGAAACAATTGACAGACAATACAAAAAGTCTTATTGGTGTGGCATAATGGACACTTAGTGCACATTGGCACACATCTTTTATTATAAAACCATATGCATGTCAGATGTATAATAGGGTATCAACCTCTATCAAATGCTATCAATCATATGCATTTAATACCACAAAAGTTAGATTTGATGTGAAACCTTCAAGCAAACATGTTTACTCAAGGCTTGGGGGTAGATATTGGGTTGCATTTTACTTAATGAGTAATCAACTGATACATGGCAAATGAGCCATATGAGCACCGGATAAGCAGATCACTAAGCAAAGAAGACCAAAATAACTTATTGAGATGAGGTATTGACTACCAAGTATAAGCCTCCACGAAAAGTCCCATTCAAAACTAACAACTCAATGCCACCACACAATAGAGGTAAGTATCAATCAAGACCCCCTACTATTTTTGAAATGAACATGCTTTAAATGCAAAGTATAAAGCAAGGTACCAAGTTTAGTGTACATGAGACTTACACACCACAAGAGTTTCCTTAAACCACTCCATCCAAGTCGATGTAATTCAACACTAACAACTCAATGGCACCACATAATAGAGGTAAGTATCAATCACAACCCTCTACTATTTTTGAAATGAACATGCTTTAAATGCAAAGTATAAAGAAAGGTACCAAGTTTAGTGTATATGAGACTTACAAACACAAGGGTTTCCTTAAACCACTCCATCCATGTCGATCCAAAATTTGTGCTTCCCCGAATCTTTGCACTTTATGCCTTCTTTCCACTTTATAAATACTCAAGCCCCCTTTACTCAAAGGTGTTCAAAATATAGATGACACTTGTAAGATTATTGCTTCTCCTTTTTTCTTGATTTTGTCTTCAATGCCAAAGGATTTTTGGTTGGTACCACACCAACTTCTTATCTCTATTCACTTTACAAGTAACTGACAAACAAAGTAAATGTCCACATGGTTCTAGATTGGCATCCAAATCATCATCTTTGTTAGTGGTGAAAACATGTCAGGTGACGAGGCCCAAACTTACCTGACCCAACCAGGTTGGGTGGCATAAAAAAGACACCCGATGCCACCAACCTCTTATATTATGGGGGTGCAACTCAACTGACTCGAGGTTAGATCAAATTGGGTCAGGTTAGTCGTGTTGGGCCTGTAATTACATGGTTAAACTTGAAGAAGAACAACAGTTTAGTCGACAGAGAAAAAAAGACTTAAGTGAAAATGAGGGTGCAGAAGTATTCAACATTGTTGTTGTGTCCTATGCTCATTGCTCACTGTTTTCACCCATTCCAGTCATTGTTTCCTAGTTGCTGATTGTCGTCATCTACTCCATCTTCATCATTCGATGTGGTGCTCGTCGCACCACCATTACTCTGAACGAGTTCGCTGCTGATTGTTCTCGCCATTGTGAGGCTCCACTGTTACTTTGGTTTGTGTTCACCACTACGTTGAGTTTGTCGTTTGCTCACTGCCTTGTGTGTTGTCGTTGCTGACCATTGCACCTCTGCTTTGTGTCTTTGATCGATGCTTGTTGCTCCAATTTTCTGGGCTCTAGGCATTTTTTGGGTAGAATATAGGAGGACAAACAGGTTGGACGAGTTCGACCCGACCTTTTTGGCCTAGACTTGAAACTAGACTCAACCTGACTCCATTACTTATTATTTGTTTTTGTTATTATTTGGTTGTTTGTTTTTTTGTCATTTGGAATTGTCTTTCTTTTTATGTTATATTAACTTTTTTTATACATAATAAAAATATTGGAGTTGACCTCACCATCAGAATCGAATAATTAATAGGACATGTGGCGCTCTAACTTGAGACTTGAGGGATAGATCAAAACATATAAAATTGACCATGCTTATTATAAATTATTGTCTCTAACTTATAAACTGCAAATGGGCACGGATGTGCATTTCTTGTAAAATTTAGGTAGGACATGCTCTATGTGATGTTGGGAATTATCTTCTTTTCACATTTTAAATACTCTTTTTCTTTAGAAAATCAGCAAAAAAAGAAAAAAAAAAAAAAACTAAGTTTATGGTCTACGCATGCAGGCAACAACATATTTAAATACTAGTTATTGGTAGTTGTAATATGATTAACTATAACGAGGAATAATATAATTGAGCGGTTGGCTCCAAATCTAAGCCTTGATTAGGGAATAATTAGTACCAAGTTCTATATTATTTTAATTTTTTCTGAAGCATATGATAAATATTAATTTAATTTATCCCGAACATCATTTCTCACCCAACTGAACATAAAGTAGAATTAAGACAACAATTGAATTATTTATTTTAATAAGATTCGAACTAGACAAAGAATGTCAGATTTTTTTTTTTAATCTTTTTTATTTTTTAAAGACTTTCCAATACTATAACCATTTGTTAGTTTATGCATCAGATAGCACATGTTTATAAACGTTTATTTTCTCAGAGAAAATGTCTGGTAGGTGGCAAGTGATACTATGCATATTCCTTATTTTATTGTATATGTTTGCTTTTCTAAGAGAAAATATTTGGAAGGCTCAATAATAATAAAACAAATCAATCTACTTTTAGATTCTAGAAAGATAAACATGAATTTTTTGATTGGAAAGTATCAATGCATGCGACGAGCATGTGAAAGATGTTCTTTTGAAAAATATGCCTATGCCTTCAAATGTGTTTCTTTTATTCAATATGCACGCACATACACATACACATAAAAGTTTATTTATTTATTTATTTTTTATAGTACATTTTCGAGTCAGCTATGCACAAGTAATTAATATTTCTGATAGAAACTTCTGGCAATAAATAATAATATTTCGTTATTAATAAAAACCACAGATGGATAAGAAGAGTAGCGAAAACACACTTGTTGATAATCAATTTAGGGATGGATTTTTAAATCTGTTGGTAATTACTAATGGACATTCCATTCGTAAAAACTCGTAGGTGTGATCACCTTCCTCATCAATTTAGCAACGAAAAAACCGACATTGAATTGGTAGGTAAATTTCGTTTGTAATCTGTCAATTGTTCAAAATTTCGTAGGTGTGATCACCTTCCATCCATAAATTTTGAATCACCCCCAAATTAACTGATGAAAGAACAAAATATTATTGATTAAATAAATTTACAATAATCTTACAACGATATAAATAAATAAATTTTTAAATATATAAAAGAAAATAGAAATATAAGATATGGAATGGATATTATATAGTATATTATAATATCTTATTTATATCATATAAGATATTAT
>JAJIYU010004798.1:0-23575 GCA_030144865.1 Tinospora cordifolia
TAATAGGTGTTAAGGTACTTCGGGAGAAGGCTTTGATGACTAGTGCTAGAACCTACAGAACAAAGGAATTTGATTAATCGAAATAGGAATTGAAGGTGATTATAAGAAGGTTTACTATCCTAGATAATTTAATCTAAAGAGTTTTCAATAATTTACTTTTCAGTTTTATAGTTGACTGTTTTCAAGAGTTTAATTCTAATTCTTAATCAATTGAATTTGTAGCTTTAATAAGTTTAAATTGATAGTAAATTGGGCTCTAGATAGTTGATTTTTATACGTTCCCTGAGGACGATATCCGATCTCACCGATTATTACTATTGCGATCTCGTACACTTGTGGGGTCACCAACAGTACCCATTGAGAATCATCCAGAATAGTTCTACAAAGGTTATATGTCGTATCCAGGCAGCATCGACAACTATTTGTGAGCTCATCCTCCTTGTATGCCAGTCATTTTTTAGATGTAATTCAATTTGATGTATGCTGTCCAATGCAAACTACCAATTTGAGTTTGTGTCAAATTAGAAGTTTGAGTTTGAGTCTGTGTCAAATTATATTCTAACTTTTCTACTAGAGTTTAAGCTTGAGTCAAATTATTTTATTTGAAGATTAGGTTGAGTTGAAATAAGTTGTTTAAATTTAAATCAAAGTAAGATTATTTAATGAGTTTAAAAGTCTTTTAGAAATTAGAAATATTTGTTCCTATAAATACACCTCTACAATATTCAATGTGACATCAATGAGAAAAGTTTCTAAACAATAAAGTTAAAAATAAGGAGAAGAAGGGTTACAACTTCAATCATTTGCTACCCTTTCAATGATTTCGCTAGAAAAAGAATTAAAGTATAGATGTTTGGAAACAAAAATAAATTGATTATGTAATTATCAGATGCCATCTTAATTAGCCTTGGTTGCTTTCGAACTTAAATGATGATCACTCTTTGAGTGATTGGGTGGAAAACTGGGCTTGGTGTATGACTTAAGGTTTTGTTATATTTTGTTTGTTTTGATTTTGTTATTTGCACTTTTTCTCTTTATACACGCATATGAGGTTTGCTTCAATTTCGAAATTAGATATAAAATTTTAATAGCAAGGCCTAATCTAGAACTTAATGCATGAAGGGGGATTAATTGGTCCTTTTGTTGACCAATTCGTACTAGGTGTCCAAGTTATAGCAACTTTAATAGTTAGACTATTAAAGAGTTTGATGTATCATCACATCAATAACTCATTAAATCTTTACTATTAGACTATCTCTTTAGTGATTGACAACCTACTAGACTATATAGTATTGGCTCATAATCACGTCAACACATTATTTAAATTATTTACAATAAATATAATATAAAATACATTTTTCATAATACATATAATTTAATTAAATTATTCATATTTAAATAAACATTACATATAATTTTTATTTACTTTTAAAATATCAAGTTTATTTTTAAAAAAAAATATTGTTTACTATTTTTAAATATTACTTTTATTTATTTTTATTATATTTATACACATTGCAAAAAAAATTGAAACGGGGGAAAGAGAAAGGGGATTGAGTGTTTGGTGTCGGACACGTGATGGGAAGTCTCAACACTAGACTCTAAATATACCTTCCCCAATCCCATTAAATTTGCCTTTAGGGTTTGCTTAATTAGGTGTGGAGCCCAACGATCATGGTCGATCATTTGGTTTTGGTTGGGCAATTGGATATTTTGCTAGGTAGTAGGGCCCAAAGATCATGGCCATTCCTCCGTTATTAGGATCAAATGCCTATTTTGGTTTTTCTTGCTCAGAAGGATGTAATGAATCACATGATTGTGTTGTACCCTAATTTTTCGATGGTTTGGTCCAGCGGATCGGAAAATATTTTCAGTTTGCATGCTGCCGCAACTCATTAAGCAAGTTATCACAATCACCGTTCTTCCATCTATATATATATATGTATATATAAAGGGTCCTTTCACCTGTTAAATTTTTTAAAATTTGAATAGATATTATTAGAGAATATATACTTTGGTTTCGAAGGCCAAATTGGGTTTGTGTTGTAGATACTAAAGATTGATTCGGTTCAAAGATTATTGAAATTTGAAAAGGTATTAGTGGAGAATACAAATAAACAGTTGACAGTCGAAAGGGCATGATTAACAATACAAATAAAATGGTTATTAAATAATATGAAATGAATAATATAAAAGATAACTAAAAATAAGCAGAAAATTTAAATTTAACATTAGAAGTAATAAAAAATACAAAATTTTGTTAAATTAAATAAATATATTTAAAATTTCTTTAATTATAACTATATTTATAATTATAAAAAGAAAACATAAAAAAATTAAAATAAAAACATACCAGTGTCATCTCTTGACAGTAGTGAATATTATCACGCCATGCGCAAAGTTTAACACCGCAATGTTTACCATTAACAAGATGTTACTGATTGGTAAATAAATCTAAGTTGTTAAAATGAAAATAAATAAAACTATATATGCCTCAGAAATATTATATAAAATTAATAATTATGTATTTTCAAAGTATGGAATTTCCCACTATTTGTTTGATAAAACGCCTTTCAAATATTTTTCTCTCCATTAACTTTATGTTGTTGGTTTTTTTTTTTTTTCCTAGTTTAATCATTACCAAAGGTTTTCAACATCGAAAAGGTCACATCTTCTTTTTGTCTTGATCTACCATAAAGAAGTGTATTTCCACAGGTACAAAAGCAATTAAACATACATTTATAAATTATAAAGAAGAAGATTGTACCCGATAGAACTTTCTCTCATCTCCCAACAGAAGCTCAAATTCAATTAACTAGTAATTCTTGTTCAACCAGCCCATTTAACTACTTATTTATTTATTTTGACGAGGTAGGGATAATTTCATTTTATCCAGTTAGATTTACTAGATTTTGGTTCCTACTGTATCCCGAGCAAAAACCAATCATGAAAAATAAAGTTCATTAACTTTTACTTCCTTGACAGATGTATCCAAAACCATACTGTGACTACTGTCCAATTTGTTAAATTCTGCTTGGTAAGTAGTGGAAGATACCCAGGAAAAGAAGCAATCCTCAGCGATTTAGAAGATGAGGCTGAGCTTCCTTACAAAATGAGTTCGGCCAATGTCCTGGTAAAGAGACTTTTCATTGGTATACTGTGCCAGAAATTATCCGCAACTTGGGAAAATTTCAAGCGAATACCCAGAAGGAGAAATTGTCAGTTGCTGCTACTATGCCACAGACTGTCTTCTTGCAGGAAATTCTCCCCCTTGCTCTATTATGTGAAAGATAAAGACTCGTCCAGATGAAATGACATTTCTCATGTATTGTGAACGAACAACCGTAATTGCAGCAAACTGCCTACTCTCCTGCCGCACTCAGGCAGGCTCCATTTGCTCGTAATTTGTCACAAGTGATGGAGCCTTGCGCACTCCTTGCTCTGATCCATGGCAGACAGCCTCCGGATGTGTAGGTGCAGGCACCTTCTCTTCCTTTTACCACAACCCTTTCCTGCTCATTGAGTCCTGCCAAAGGTGTCGTTACCGCTGGAGCATTCCCACAATTTCATTCCCCACGCTCCGGGAATTCCGCTCTTCTTCTTGTGAGCAACGCATAGTGACGGGGGTCAGGTACCAGAAAATCCAACTCGACCCCCATTTTGAATGATTCGACCTAAATCCACAGTGTGTTCACATTAGAGAAGAATAAAATGAATATAAGTCTGTTCATTATCTGATCATGATCAGATGACCCGATGAAAGATATTACCTTACAGAAGTCCCTGGTTCAATTCTGACATTTCCAACACCATCGAGTGTTAACTCATCTCATTGGTCTCAGTTCCGTTTCTTGATTTTATATTTAAGATATATGTGATGTTCCAGACAAGAACTAATATCATGACCAGTTGAAAGTTGAAGATGTAATCAATGAAGTAATGTTACTTCGGCTAGTTAAATATAGTTCTTAATCAGGTCAAATCTTGGTGGGACTTCAATCAATTTCATGCCTTGTTGAAATTGTCAGAGAAGGCGACTTATCATTACACTGTGCTTTAACTCATTCAATGGAAATATCAATGATGTTAAATTTTCATTTTCTTATTTGTCACAAGAATTTCATACTCCTAAGCTACTATTTCATGAGTCGATTCCCTAGGCTACAAGTCATGGATTTAAGATAGATCAATAATTTGGAACCATCTTCGTTAATGCTTATCCCTTGTCTCAACATTTTCAGGCTGGCCAACTAATTTATGTTCCTCCCTATTTAATAGTCAAGCCTTATCTTGCCCCAAGTCTTAATATACACATATATATAAACATTACTTAAATGAACGCGCACAAAGGTGGTGACATTCTAACATGCATCAAAGTTTCCAATAATTGGCACAAGAAAATGTCCCCATCATCTAATAATCAAAACGCAATAATCATAGAGCAAAACCAATAATGCACTGGAGGAGAAAGGACTTAAGACAAAAGCAAATCAAGACAATTACCGTCAAAGATGAAGTTGGTTGCAAGCAAAGAACAAGCACTAATACAATTATGACTAAAATTAAATTAGTTTGAAGAGTCATTCAGGATCATGTTATCCAACAATTTTGGATGATGCAGAGTCAACAATTCCAGGCAAATGTAAAAGTACTACACAGTGAAAAGCAGCGAGCATCAATCATTAGGTCTAGTATTTGCAGCAATGCAGAGATAGCCAGCTAATTGTGTCCTCATTCATTGTCCAGAGGCTCAAGAGATTTTTAAAAACTTAGGCAAACATCTTTAAGCATGCTACGTTCCTAGATGGCTATCACTAGGAGGAGGTCAGAGCATTGCATTATCGCTGTCCACATCTACTGCCAATTATCTCGGTCTGAAACTGATCAAAAGCTTAATGTTTTTCCACTAAATTATGAAACTAATCAAAAGTTCTCATGAATACTTGTATCTCAGAAATTGTTGAAGAGGGCAGACCATGTTGCACCAGTTGGGATTGCCTAGAGTAAAAGCTGAATGTATTGTCCTTCGCTTGCACCCAAACACAACAATAGCAAAAGCCCTGTACACTTGTTGTAACTCACTGTGATTGCTAAGAATCATAGGATTTATGTAACTTTTTTACTTATTCAATACTTAACGAAAAAGGTTAATAAAAAAATAATAATAAATCCTACCTATTCCCTAAAACAGAATTAAAGCATAATGTCTTTTCCTATAAATGAACTCTCAATTCATAAAGCTATTTGGTCGGTGGGCAAGCAGGTTGTTGGATGCAACCACAACAGTGGCCCATCAAAGACGACGAGGGGGTAATTCAGCTTATATCAAATAAATTCAGCCGGTCATTCTCTTAATACTATGATAAGTGTATAAGCCTATATCAGCTCTAATATATCTTGCAGAAAGTTCACCATAAAATGGGTCACTTTGAGAAACTACATGTCGTTGTTGGTGGTGAATCTTAAAGCTTTGTAACAATAGTATAAACTCTATTATGACCTGGGGGCCATGAACCAAGAAATGGGCTCTTTGTCTGAACGAATAATTTACAATGAAATTATAATAGTATAAATAGATAAATTCTTAAATATATAAAAGAAAATAAAAATATAAGATATAAAATAGATATTATATAGTATATTATAATATTTTATTTATATGATATACTAGCAGAAGATTTGGTCCAACAGTACTGGATTGAGAAAATTCAAATACATAAATCCGAACTACCCAAAACAGATTTCTTCCATTTCAATCCTAGACTTCTGATGATAGATTTATTTATGTTTCCTTCTCTTTAGTTATTTTAAATGTCACCAATGGTTCTTCTATCATGCCTATGCACATGAACTTACAACGAAAGTTAAAGGATGCTAAAATTTTACGGCCAATGAAACCAAAAATTATTAGATTTCTTAGTATAGAACTTTTTAATAACTCAAAATATTCAGTAAATGTTAAGAATTTATCATATTTCCTATGAGTGTAACACGATGGCTATTGTGTAGAAGCAAGCATATAAACAAAGATACAGATGCGAGTCTTCTGCCAACTTGCAAATTGATAAGAGTAGAGGTTCAGAATCTTGATGAGCAAATCCAAAGCAATGAAGCATCAAAATATCAATCATATACTTCACCCACTTGGAGGGCTCAATGTAACTAAGTCATAATCTCTTCAAAATAATGGAGTGTGAAGGATTAATTCCCAAAGATGCCTGCTCATGCTAGCAGACATTGTCTCCTGTTGCAGAGCACAATATGAAAATCTCATGATCTTCATTAGATGCGTATTTCAAAGTCATCAAATTACTCCACTCTGAACAAAAGAAGAAATTATTCTGGCCTCAGAAATTTTGGGCATTTCTGCTACAACAATGCAATGATTTTTTTTTTTTATCTTTTGTCAGTTCATTACTTCATCCCCATTGCATTTTTAAATGTTTCTCTATCCCCCAAAATTATAATCTCCAAGTGGATGATCCAAAATAAGAATTTCATTTTACCATTTCCCAGAAAAAAAAAAAAAAAAAAAAAGAGCTAAAGCTCAGGCTGAGACAAACATACTAAAAAAAGTGGTGAAATCTTCAGAATTTTAATACTCAATACCATGTTTTCTGCTTCTTTTCAAGATCAAACAACTTGTTAAATTACTACTAATATAAATCGACAGAACGCCTACTTATTACATTGCAAGTTTTTTAGCAATAGGAGTTCTCTCTTTACATCATTTCCTTTTTCATTGACAAAAGTGAAATCAAATCGAACACCGTTAACCAGAAGTATCCTATGCAGTTAAGTACAGTGATCGCAAGCTCATACACGAATACGATAACAAGAAACTCAACTTTTCGTGTTCTGTTACGTAGTTGTCGTTACTCGCATTATTAATCTCATTTTTTTTTCGATTCATCAAATTACCTTGTCAATTCTATTCCTAAACATGATTAGATTGAAATAAGCCACTTACAGAGGCGAAAATGTAGAAAGAATATAAATAATTTAATGGGAAAAAACACCTCCTGAAATTCAAAGAAAAAAGTAGCAGAAATTACTTTAACAGAACCGAAGGATTACCAGAGAACGGATTAAAGACCAATAGACCATGGAAGAGGTGGCGATTCGCGAGAATCAATCCCGGCAGTAGGTGGTCACACTGTTACATCACAAGGCGGGGTGTGTTTGGGTGGAGGAAAGGTGGTGTTCTCAACGAGGGTAAGACGATATAACCCGACCCGGCCCGGCCCAAGTGAACTGAGGGTATTATGGTAAAATTACGTTTTTAGCTTGGCTCGCTCGACCGTTGGAAACTGGCGGGAGCGAGCTCCTGTAGCCTCAGATGCAGGCAGAGGCATAGCAGAAATGATGGGGAGAGATACGGTCGTCCACAAGTGAGCAAGTAGTTCTGTTCTCATTCTTGTTCTCAAATTTGACATTTTAGCTTCTGCTCTTTCTTTCTTTCTTTTAACTATTTCTTTTTTTATTTTTATTTTTTTTTATATTTCTTCTTTCATGGGAGAAACACATGATGAAAAAAACTATTCCATTTGAGTTTGGCATCTTGCTTATGGTGAAAGAAAGCTATTCCTTGTAAGTTAATGTTCATTCACTCTATGATTTGGTTTATATGAAATGGTGCATTTTGCTTTTATGGTTTTGTTCTACATTGGAAAATCTGCATTGCTTTGTGTGCTGAAATTTTGAAACTCCTTGCACACCTCATGGTTAGCCTTCCTTGCCCCATGAAATTGGAAGGTGTCCTTGGCTGGCCAGCTGAAGGGTACTAGCATAGGCGTAGCTTAACTTGATGTCTTGTTTGTTATTTTAAGTGAAATGAGAAGTGTGTTGAGCTTTTGAAAATGTAACAAAGATTTCCTTTCATCCACCATAGCATAACCACCAATTGACATTTTTGTGCTTCGGTTTTAGATAATTCATCTGTAAGTTTGCATCTACCTGAACCAAAATGGAAGATACAGGAACTGTTGAAGAAAATTCTCACGTCAATTCATCTCAGCCTGATTCATTACCCCTTAAAGATAGTCCAAAAGCTACAATGGTACTCTCAAGTTCCTCCATTTCTGATGAAACTGGAAAGCCTGAAAATGAGGCTCAGAACAAATCAACAAAAGACTCTGAAGTAGCAGCCATCACAAATGTCAATGACAACCCAGCGATAGACCAGAATCCACTTTTCTCTGCAGAAAACACAGACAAAATCTGTACAGAAGGCATGGAAATTGAAGCAGGGTCCTCAAGGCTCGGTGGCAGTCCTAAAGAACCTGATACTGGGGATTTTGTTAACAATGTTACTGGTCAAGACAACAACGGAGTGGTACCCCACAAGGAATCAGATACCATGCATCCTGAACAAGATAAACATGTAAATGCGGTTGGAGTAATTGACACAGCAGCACCTATCGAGTCTGTCAAAGAAGCTGTCTCTAAATTTGGAGGCATTCTTAATTGGAAGGAGCATAAAATTCAAGCTGTTGAGGTAGATATCTCTTGGTATTTATGTTTATCGTGGTTAATGTTCTCACTTGGTGGAAATGCAAAGGCATGTGCACCATATACTATTTCCTTTAGCCAATACCTGTGAGCTCCCTCATCTGTTTTTCCTTTTCTTTGAACTAACTTCTGAGATGATTCACACATGCACAGACACCGGAGATATAAGATATTCTGGGCATCAAGGGGAAAAAAAAAGGAAAGAAAAGAAAAGTTGCTTTATGTCATCGATAAAGGGTGAAAGAAAACGTAAAGTTTTTTTTAGCAGAAACGAAAGACTTTATATTAATATAGAAAATAAAAATTTACTTTGAAAAGAAAACGAAAATTTTGGCAATTTCATATGCATGAAAAGGTCTTTTCATTATTTTGTTTCAACATATTTTCCTGAAGCAAGGAGCTGTAAGAGGCTATGTTAATACTTTTATTTTAATAAATTAATAATTGTCTCAAACTTATATATATATCATATAAGCTTCAAATTTTTGAATGGAACTTAAACAATTCGATCAATGCAGAGGCAGGATGCTGTAGCACATGAACTTGGGAAGGCACAAGAAGAAATTGCCATGTACAAAGAGCAGTTAGAAGCAGCAGAGGATGCAGAGACCCAAATTCTAAATGAGCTCAATGGCACAAAGAGACTCGCAGAAGAACTAAAGCTACACCTAGAAAAAGCAGAAGTTGAGGAGAGGCAAGCAAAGCAGGACTTGCTGCTTGTGAAGCTTAGGATCGAAGAACTGGAACAAGGGATGGCCAATGAAGCAAGTGAAGTGGCCAAGGCTCAGTTTGAAGTTGCAAGAAACAGACATGCTGCTGCAATAACAGAATTAGAAACTGTTAGACGGGAGTTGGAGAAAATGCAGGTTGAGCGCACTTCCATAGATGTGGAAAAAGATATGGCTGAAAAGAAAGCAGTGGAAGCTATTGCTGGGTCTCAGGAAGTAGAGAAGATGGTGGAGGAACTATCCTTAGAGCTACTTGCTACAAAGGAAGCCTTAGAATCTGCACATGCCGCCCATCTGGAGGGAGAGGAGCAAAGAACCATTGCAGCCATGACTAAAGAGAAGGAAAATATCACATTGGAGGAGGATCTAAAACAGGCAGAAGAAAAGATCCATCAGCTAGAACAACTCCAGTCAAAAGATCTCAAGTTGAAGTTGGATGCTTCAACAGAATTGCTACTGAGTCTGAAAACTGAACTACCAGCTTGTTCAAATAAAAGATCAAATCAGGAAAGGTCTGAATCAGTTATTTCAGCTAAAGATGTGCTTGAGAAAGTAAGGCTCAACATTGACAAGGCAAGAGCAGAAGTAAATCATCTGAATGGCATATCCGCATCACTTAAGAGAGAGCTTCTCAGAGAAAAGTCTGAACTGGCCCGAAGGAAGGAGACAGAAGGAAATGCAGTGGTAGCAGATGCAACCATTGAATCAAAGTTAAATGAGATTAAAGCAGAAGTAACATTGGTTCAAATGAAGGAGAAGGAAGCAAGAGAGAAAATGGTTGAACTGCCAGATAAATTACGGGAAGCAGCTAAGGAAGCAGATCAGACCAAATTGATAGCTGAGATGGCCCATGAACAGGTGAGAAATGCAAAAGAAGAAGCCAATCAACTCAAGGCCAGTGCTAGTGACATTGAGAGCAAATTGCTTGCAGCTCAAAAGAAGATAGCAGATGCAACAGCATCAGAGAAATTAGCAATGGAAGTAGTGAAGGCATCAGAGAAGAGTGAATCAGCTGCAATCATGGGTGAGGACAAATCACGTGATGGAGTGTCACTTCCTCTAGAAGAATACTATGCTGTCAGCAAAAAGGCCAATATGCCCGAAGAACAAGAAAACATGAAAGTGGAAGCTGCCATCTCTCAGGTAGAAGAGGCTAAGAAATCTCAGACTACAACCACAGAGAAATTGGAAGCAGTGAACAGGGAAATGGAAGCTAGGAATGCAGAATTACAGAATGCATTGGAGAAGGCTGAGAAAGCAGAGCAAGGAAAGCTGGTAGTAGAACAGGAATTGAGGGATTGGAGGTCTGAGCAAGAACAGCAGCGTTCAGCAAGTGAAGCTTACCAACACATTCTCAATAGCAGTAAAAGCCCAACGAGCAGCTCTGAGCCTATAATAGAACCAAAAGCCTCTGAAAGTCAAGTTAGTGAGGCCACAGAGTCAATGACAAATCCAAACTCCACAACTGCTAATGACAATGAATCTTCCCAGGAAGTAAAAGCAAAAAAGAAGAAGAAATCGTGGTTCCCTAGGATTATTATGCTCTTTTCTAGGAGGAAAGCGAATGATCACTAAGAAGTTACTTTCCATCATATGCATTCATTCTTCATTTTTTTTCTTTTTTTTTTTTTTTTTTCATGCACAAATTCTGCCAAGAAGCTCTCCAACCTTGGCATGGATGTTAATTGGATATTGTTAGGACTCTTAAGCAGAGATTGGAGCAACTGAAAATCATTTGCACCAGTGCACACTAGGAAGGGTTGGCAAGTTGGTTTTTCAACTCATGGGCATTCATAGCGCACATTGTCAGATCATCAGATACTGGTAATGGAGTTGGAAGTCCAATGGCCCTGTAGGTTTCTTATTTTGTTGATCTTTAGTAGCTAAAATAAATCTGAGTGAAGAATGGTTAGTTTATCTCTTAAGGATCATAAAATCAGAGATTATCTGATATAAGAGTTGGATCTTCTCTTTGTTGTGCCTAATAGAACTGTTGTGGCTTTTGTTTAGCTACCTTGTTTAAGTCTCATCTGCCAACTTGGTTTGTTTAGAGTTGACATATGCAATTGAGCTGTTTCCAATTGACGTGTCACAGATCAAAGACTTACTCTGCAAATCCTGCTTAGAAATGATAGTCAAGAGCACCAAAGAATATGATTCTTTAGTGCCCTAGTTACTCAAGTTTTACTGATTCTCATCATTGTACAAGTGGCATTCATTTTCAAGTATGAAAAGAGCACTATGGACTATAAATATAATCAGAATTGCAATCAATGATCATTCGATTCACCATTCAACTAAACAAAAATCAATTCACATTGGGCTCTTAAAAAATTACTATAATTGTGAATTGCAAGTTATTTTGTCCATATATTAGTAATAAGAATATAAAATTCAGACTCTGATTGAAATTGATAGTGAATTGAATCAGACTGGTGCAAAATTACTTCATATATCATGATGAATTGATCGAATCACTAATTTAGTTTCTTAACTTCATTGTGATAGACAAGGAACCCTCTCCTGATTCACACACTTTTCAACAATATTCAAGTACTGCTCAGCAAATAATTGATGGAAATCAAGCTGTGTTGTGTTACACGGCAACGGATTACCAGACTGGAATTCAAGAACTAGCACCGGCAAGGGTCTGGATGATAGTTCTATGCCATGGATCTGAAACATGTGCCACAAGATTGTCAATGGGACCTGCATGAGTCACATAGGCTTGCACAAATATGCCAAGCATGGCCACCATTGCCAGACGTCCTGTATTCATAGATCACATTCAAACACTAATAAATGAACACTGAAATGCAGGAATGGTGCTCAAGTGATTGGAGGAAGTATATGATACCAACCATTCTTAATCTCCTTGAGTTTCCAATCATGGGCATTCTTGACATCCTTGGCCAGACCAAGAGGATTAAGCAATGGACCACCAGGGTAACTGTTGATTATATAACAAGTTTCTTTATCAAAACATACAAGATCATTTACCAATTGCTTAATAGCTAACGAGGATGTATATTTATCACTGTAAGAAAAATTACCCTGGTTCTAAACCTTCTAAAGCGGCTTCTAGTCCAAAGAAGGTTCCTTCTGCTGCTTGGGATCCAGGATTATTGTAGTCCATGTACCTTTTGGTTTCAACAAACCTGTACATACAATGACCAATTGACAAAGCCAAAGAATGATGATTTTAAGTCTCAGGATCATGTCAAAATTACTGCTGTCTAGTGATGTTGAACATAAAGTCATTACTTTCTCTATGAGTGTGTGTGTGTGTGTGTGTGTGTGTATAATTTCTCCTATTGGTGAAAAATGATTCCATTTCAAAACTAGATACCATAAATCAAGGCATTCGACAACAAATTGCTAGCTGCATTTCAGATTAACTTATATGAATAAAATGTAGCACTTAAAGGAAATTGATAATTAGAAAATAAAAGTAACTTTGACCTTTATCTGAAGGCGAAATGAAACCAATAAAAAGAGTAAATCTCTACCCCATTAAAAGAAGTTGAACAATGAATAATGTTCTTGTGCTGGCAAACTCAAATTTCATGGCACCCGCTTCATACCACACAGGCAAATTACGGATTCCTGTAACACGAAGCAGCTGCAACAATGGATAATCACAGTGAGGATCATATGGCTCCAAATTGAAGTTGATATTAATTAGTTCATGCCTTCAGAATCAATTTTTTGGTAGCATTGACACTTGAGAATAAAGCACATGGTGGAAGGGCTTCATGCAATTCAAATCGCTTGGAGAGACCAAATTTGAGGTCATGACAACTCCATGTTTGTGAAAGGTTAAAATGGGGAAAGTATTGAAGTTCTCCAACATCAATTCCAGTAGCAGTAATTAAGGGACAAATACAATTGTTTGAATCTTAATAAGGAATAATTTTGATCATTCACTTACATCAGTTAGAAGAATTCCAGCTACTCCAGCCATAGCAAAACGGGAATGCACGAGCTCTGCCTGCACGTACCACCTTAAACTTTCAGGATCTTCTCCAAGCCCAAGAGGATCGAAACCAAAATCTCCGGCAAGACTAGAGAACCAACACACACCAAACCACATTAGTACTCTACAATTCAGCTCAACTCAAATCAACCTGGAAGCCTCGCTAGAAACCAAAATTCAGCCAAAAAAAAATTAAAAAAATTAAAAACAAAGAAAGAAGTTGAGATGAGAGAAACAAAGTAGACTCACGTTCCATCTAGGTAAGGAGGTGGGTCAAGCCCAGGAAGCCAGGTTTGGCGTTGGGCTCGAACCAGGGTGCGCAATACTGGTCGAATTGTTGCTGATGATCTTGGGGGCGATAAGGTAACAATAGAAGGGCATTTGCATCTGCTAGAAGCTGGGAAAGTGGACGACGACCCAGAAGAAGAATTGCAGGATTGCAGGAGTCTTGTACTCGCCAATCCAAAGGACATCCTTTCCAGTAATATGCCACCAAGTCTAAGCGGAACTAATCTGTATGTTGCATCTCTTATGGAGTTCTTTTAAAATCTGATACTATACTTGGCTATATATGCCGTTGTTCCTGCAGGATTGCACAGGCAAACATGAGCCATAAAAATTCTACCCATTCTATCTTGTCCTTCCTTGTAGCTCTCCCACGGATACATTTTTACGGTAATTGGCAAAGGAACCGAGTTCAAGCCATTGAATATGTTTTTGCGTCATCTCAGCCGTGCATTTTTAGCTTTAAAGTCTACAGAAGGAAACGCATGGGCGCAGAGAAAGTTCCATTGTATAATCATACTACGTGTCTGACGTCAAAAAACACAGTTATGGCTCCTTTTGGAGGCTATGTTTGGTTGTTGGGAAAATTTTTAAAAAAATATATATATTTTTTAAAATATTATTACAAAATTTTTTTTATGATTGTTTGTTTAAATACGAAAAAATTTAATAAAAATTAGTTATAGTTAATTATTTTTTAAATTAATGTACAAAAAATTTTTTTATGAAAAAATTTTATTTTTTTTACCCTTTTAGCTGAAAAAATTTTGATGAAAAAAATTGTTGGATTGAGAAAACTTTTAAAATTTTTTTCTTACAACTTTTGTTAACCAAACATGACCAATCAAACACAACACGAAAGATCATGAGTTTTTTATACAAATTTGATAGTTTTTTATACAAATTTGATGTATTAACAGAGAGAAAGGAAATGCAATAACAAAACGTCATGGGCATCAACCCTAATTTCATTTTTTACTCCTAACTTTATATTTACTCTATTTTAAAAGTATTTCAACAATAATTTCTTTCTTTGACTCATTATTTTAGCTTTCATTCACAAAAAAATATTCTTAAAAGATTTTTTTACCTCCTTTTTTTAAAATATACTTTTATAAATAAATTTTATTTTATATATTTACTTAATATTATATTTAACAATTAATTAATAAATAAATAATAAATAATACACTATAAAATTTAAATAATTATTTTATTATATAATAATTAATTAATATTAATTAATTACATAACAATTAATTAATTATAAATTTTTTAATAAATCATTAATAATTAATTGTTATATAAAATTTAAATTTTAATCTAAATTAAAAAAATAATGCATTACAAAAATTAGTAATATAACATAAAATATAAGTAACATATAAATATAAATAACATAACTAACAATTTTTAAATAATTAAATTTTGAACTTAAAAAATTATAAACTTAATAAAATTTTTAATAAAAAAAATTCTAAGTAAAAATAAAAGTGAAATAAAAAACTGAAACAAAAATAAAAAATTTAAAAAGAAAAACACCATCGTCAGCACTGGGATGGGCAACCCTAACACTATTTTAGCACTGAGTTGGAGATACCTTAAAGAAGCTGAAATCCATGGGAAAAAAGGGAAGACCAATGATAAAATTAAAGGAAATGGCCATTGGAATAGAAGTACCATTTGGTTCATCCACAACAGAGTCCAAAATCCTAAAAGGTAATCTGAAATAAAATACACTTCAGATGGGTTCAAAAGCAACATTTGCAGGAAAAAAAAAGAGTGAAACATAATATTGGTAACTAAAGCTCGGCATCGTGTCATCGTCTGCTTGATATGCTGAAGGAGCTGACTTTCATTGGAGTAGCAACCACCAATGGAGCCTCGGGAGAATCACTAACTGCAAATTTTTCGTGCATGAAGCGACTGTCAACAATTGATTCATCTTTCAAGACGATCTTGTAGCAGTAACAACTCTTAAGGCCATCCTGGTTCTGATAGCATTCGTGTGCGCTATTCTTCACCTGCTGGAAGTTCCATATAACACTGAACTTGCCTACAGTTGCAACCAGATGACGCTCTTGTTTTCCAGACTCCGTCACCTGCATATCCAATAACACAAACGGAGAATCCGTCATTAGAATCCTATAACATTAACACCAAGATAAAGAATCATTAACAGAATAATGATTCACTAAACGAGCAATTTAAAAACTTGGCACTTCCTGCAATGAATTTACACACTTTAAAAATGTTCTTTCTTGCTTGGACACAGATCATATGAATACATGTTCCAACAACATGGTCATCATCATAAGCATCATCCAAATATTCTATTTAAATAAGACGGATCAGAAAATTAAATCCATCCAAGAACCAATCAACTTATCAGCATTGACATGATCATTAATATATTACCCAATCAACTTATCAGCATTGACATGATCATTAATATATTACCCAAAATCCAATTTGCCAAAAGCACAAACGAATTTTCACAATCCAAGTCTGAACATTTTACAGTTATCACCTTTTATTGTCCACAACTTGCACGAAATCAAAACTCCTTACCAGGCTAATTCTTATTATCTCAAGCTCTACAGTTGTCATAATTATCCAAGTCTTAATATTTGCTGAGTCTTCCTTACAAATGCAAAAAAAAATCACGGCATTTCATTTGAAATAACTGAACTACTTCAAAATCTCTCAAAACTAAGCAAATCCAACATTTTTAAATCTACTTGATTTGGGAATACACTTGGTAGCACTGCTGATAAAATAAATCGTGGATCTACATGCAACCTGCCATAAAGTACTTTCCGAAGTACTTGATTGCATTTATGGAAAGAGATCCCCCACAATCATGCAAGGAGTTGCCAAAGATGTCGGCAAAAGTAATGTGGCACACCTAATTATGCTAAGAAGGTGTCAAGATGACACCTAAAAACCTTGACTGACGTAGGCAAGAAGATGCCTAGCAGAAGTATTACCTTTTCTAAACCATATTCAAATTTCTAAACCTGTAGACCACTATTTTTGGCTAGACTCTCTGCATTACTCATTTCATAAAGACACTCATTTGCGAGTGGATGTACATATATTAAATTCAAGACATCAACAAAGGACATATAACAAACGGACTAAGTTCATTAAGATCAAGAAAAAACTACCAGTAAAAAACAAAATAATGAATATTGAAAATTATAGGCTTCAGCACAAGTTAGAGAAAGTATTTCCATGTAGATCAAATGTTTCCAAAATAAAAAGGACTGTTCAAACATGCACAAATAGAAATTGCAACCAGAAAATATAGTAATTGGTAGATATGTGTTCCTAATATTATCTGGAAATCTAACCCTCTATAGCAATATAGGAACCAGAATATGTCGGTTAATTTTATGTGTACCAAGACCAATTTCAGGTTCCAAAAGCAAGTCAACAGGTGTACTAAAATAAGTAGAACTTAAAAGGAATGCAACAAATGATTAGCAAAACTGCAGCTCAATCACTCAACCAAGCAACATAAACACCGCAAAAGATTCAAAGAAATAATAAAAGGGGAAAAACAAATCTCATATCCATAATTACTTCACAAACCCAAAACTCAACTAAGTCTTTCCCAACTACATGAGTCTGCTTCCACCATTCCACTTTATTGAGGCCTAAGTTGGATTCAAATTACAAAATTTTAGGTCATAAATATTTTTGTTCATCTTATTTTATATCTAACTCTGCCGCTACTGTAATTATCCATTTTCTCTTTAACCTCAATTGCTGCTACTTCTACTATTTCTCAAATATGCTCATTTCTATGTTTATCTTTTAAATTTTTCCACATACCCATTTCATCATTCACATTTTTGTGACACTTAGTTTATTGACATCTTGTTTTCAAATAGCCTAACATTTTGTAACATATAGAATGGCTAACCTAATAGCAACTTATAACATTTTTTCTTGCATCATGAAAATATATTAAACACCAAAAGATTCAAATTAAAATAGGAAAAGAGATAATTAACAAAAAGCAATGATTACTAACCCAGGAGAACTGGCCGCCATGGAACTTATTATTTCTCCCAGCCAAATGAGAATCCAAAGGAGTTAGTTTCAACAACCTTGGAGCTGAAATCCTATTTCCCATGCGACCTTCAAAACCAGTCTTTGTTCTCCCATCCTTGTCAGTGTACAGGGTACATATAAGAATAAGATAAGTGTCTGTCGTTCCCAATATCCACTTCCCATCAAAGGTAACATCTACATGGGTAATTGGGGAACCAAGCCCAGGGAAAGCAGTCTTTGCTTGTCTCATGGAAGACGTGGAGTACAGCCGAATTTTCCCATCAATGGATCCAACAACAATGGAACCATCACCAGTGCTAGCAAAGCATTGAAAGTTTGTTCCTCTCGAGAACTGATGCCCTTGGGTCCAATGCAGAACAGGGGTATTAGCTGTGGCAAGATTCTGAACCATCCCTTTCCGATCACGCATATCCCAGCGGCAGAGCCTGTTATCATCCAGCCCCAAAAATGTTGATTCAGAGGGATCCAATTGGGCCCCTTTACTGTCATTTGTTATATCCCGCATTGTAATGTCAGTTCCATCCTTCTCAAACTTCCAATCTGTAACGATCTTCCCTGTTTCAATGTCAAGCTGATGAAGCCCGGTGGAGTGCATCTTTCCTTCATTACCCGGGCTCATAATGAGCATATTCGTCTCAGCTCGCATAAGAAGTCCCTTCTTTGGTGTCCCAAATCTCGAGTTCGCACCATTATCAAACTTCACATGAACACCCTTCCCATGAATTCCATGACTGTAATTCCTAACAACCTGGATTCCAGAGTTACCCACCAGAAAACTATTATCCAATGCACCCAAAGCCAAGCTCTGAATACCATCGCCCTCAGCCACCTCCTCAAACTCCTCCCTCAAATCCTGATTCGCTCTCACTGGTGTTGCCGAACCCGGAGTTTTCACCAAACCATCATCAGCGTCCTCCCAGATCGAATCATCCGCCGCTTCCGGCTTCGCCCATCCAATAAAATCTTTCCCGTAAATCTTAACCTTGTTATTATCCGTAGCTTCAATCCCGTACGTATTCTCAAACAAGCAATCCTGAAACCTAGTTATAAAACTTCTGTAGTCTTCATTAGTGAAGAACTTCATCGCCCAAACGCCGTTCCAGACAAAATCAACCCGCCTCTGGTCGCCAAACATCTTCAATTGCATCTGCGTTCCAACCCTAGCACGAACCTTCGATCCAACCTTCAAAATCCAAAGGTCCACTTCTCCTTCCATCCCGTTCTCGTTTTCTTCGTCAGATTCAAGGTCTTCCGGCTTCTCAAAGCTGTAAGCCGTGAGCTTTTCGGATGTAATCCACTTGGCTTTAGGCGTATTACCTCCGATATGAAGATAAAGCTTGACGCCGTTCTTGATATTAGGGTTTTGCGACGAAGAAGAAGCGTACTTGAGCTTTAGGGCCTTGAGCTTCGCGTCTATATCGTCGAGGGATGAAGTTCCCGTTGGTGTACTGAACTTTGCCTTTGAGGAAGATGAAGAAGAAGGCGTGCGAGACCTATCGCCACCTCCTGCATCCTCTTCTGATTCTTCTTCGTTTTCGACGTCTTCGTACCTTTCGTCCTCGTTTTCTTCGTCAGAATCTGAGGTTTCCAATCTGTCGCGACTGGAAGATGAACCCATGCCTGTTGTTTCCCAGAATTCTTGACACAGAGCCAAAGAGAAAGAGAAGAAGTGAACCAAAAAACCCAGAGATCTGAAATCCGAAATCAAATGCGAAGGAAATAGGAGCGAAGTTTGAAATTTCGAATTCTGAAAGGGTTGGTTAACGTCGTGTTAGGGTTTTTAAAAAAAGCCGAACGGAAGAGAAGCGTGGTGCTACCCGCTATTGCCGGTGCTAGCACACCTGAAGAACCAAGAGTAGCCGGTTAAGGGAAGTTTAGAAGCGAATTGTTTTTTATGCCAAGGCTATATGAAGGCCGGTATGTAGAGGGAACCGGCCATTTCCGGTAGCGTGTCTGTAACGACCAAGCTCAGGTGTTAGCGTTGGAATGAAGGCAAATATTGCTTCCTTAAGGGAGAAGAAATTTTTGATAGCTTCACCGTGTTACGGTGCCACGTCGTACACAGATTCTATAACATCACAATTATATCAAAATCATCATAAAATATTTAAGGATTGATAACTTGGCCCAAATCTGTTAATATTAATATTAAAAATATGAATTAATATTAAAAATGAAAGACTACACGTAATTATTTTATTAATAATTATAAAAATAAAAAATATATTATAATAGATAAATAGTGAAAATCTATGACTCTCTTATTTTGCACATTTTACAACTCTATATATAATTTTGGAAAAAAAGACTATATTAGGGCATGGTATGAATAGTATATCTCATTTCAACACAAAAGTATTCTAAATCCCCTTTAGGTACCTTGATGCCAACAAGACGCTGCATGGACGTCATGTCACTGCGTTGGTAGCAGGGTTGGAATCTTAAACATGCTACCCCTTCAAGGGGCAACAATGGTCTAAAATTTCAAATTTAAACATGCTGCCCCTTAAAGAGGCGGTAATTTTGAAATCCAAAATTTTAGTATTGCCGCCCCTTGAAGGGGCAGCATGGCTAAAATTCAAAATTTCAGTACTGTCGCCTCTTGAAGAGGCGACAATTTATAAATACCCACTCTCCACTTTGTCTTCTTCCTGCACGTCATCTTCATCCACCCCTTCCATCTATAAATAGTCACTTCTTGCACTTCTCTTCTTTACTTCGTGAACGTTTTCTTCTTCACTCATCTTCACTCACTTTGAACCCTTCCTTCACTTCATCTTCTTCTTACTAGCATCACTAATTTTAAAGAAAGAAAATATATCTCCGGCGAACGACAAAGCAGTCTCATTCTCATCCCAGCTACAAGCAATCTCTGTGTTCATCTCTGGCGAACGACCCCTCCTCAGTGTCTCCGGCGACCGACCCCTCCTCAGCGTCTCCGGCGATCGACCCCTCCTCAGCGTCTCCGGCGACTGACCCCTCCTCAGCGTATCCGACGAGCGACCACCAATCAGCACTCTTGGACCGTTCGACTACAATATCGCTCTTCTTTGAGCTAAGATTCGAAGCCCCTTTGACGAAGAGCCTCAGCTACTGCTAAAAGCATATCCCTCTTTGTGTCTCCAACGAAGGACGATTGCTTGCTGCATACTTGGACTCCATGTAATTGCACAAGCTCTTCTTTGTATAAACCACTGGAGACATGAAGGACCCTCTGCTGAAGCTCTTCCTCGGTGGATCATTGAGATGAAGTGAGATTTCAGTTATCTGAGGTAAGATTCGAAGTCCCATTGATGAACTGTTAGTTGCATAGTAGACTAATTATACTATAGGTATTTTATGTATAATCTGTATTAGTGTAATAGAAAATTTAGTGTATTTGCTTATATTTAGTTAAATATGCATTTAGAGCATTGTTGCATGATTAGTTGCATATTAGCATGATTTAATATTATTTCTAGCATTTTTATATGAATATAATGTCCGAGAAAGGTTTTTAGTGTTTATGCAGGTTTAGAATGAATCGGAATAGGAATAGGAGCACGCGAGGAGTTGAAAATGGTAAAAAAATGAAGAAAAGTTAGTAATAACCACGGTAGACGGAACAAGGAACGAGAAGAAAACAACATCCCGCTGTGGACTGCGGTCGATTTGCGATTAGAGACCTCGAACCGTGGTCGCTCGAGAGATTTCACATATTCGATTTTTTTATCGTACTGTGGACCACGGTCGATCACTTATGGACCGCAGTTGGTAGACGTGTTTTATTATTTTAGGGTTTTCTTTAGTGAAATATTATAAATAGGTCATTGTAGTAGGGTTTTAAAGAGGATTATTTGTTTTGAGAACGAAATTTCTAGAGAAAAACGGCTGACAAAGGAAAACAAACAGAAGACGGAGAAGAATTGAAGATCAAGGTCTAAGATTTGAGTATGTTTATTTATGATCTTAATTATTTGATGTGTGAACTCTTAATCATGTCAGGCTAAGTTTATTTTAAGTCTAGGATGTAAATCTGGATTGTAGAATCCTGATATTCTTATTTTGATTAATCTATTTTCTGAGGTTTTGTTTTATAATTTGGATTCTTAATGCTTTTTTTTTACTGGTCATAAAAGGAATGATTATGGAATGTTAATCTAACTCGGGAGAGAGGATTAATAATCTGAAAATCAAATTATAAACTTAGATCAATCAATTGACCGGGAGGTTGTTGATTGCCCAGGAGGTTGCACGATATAATTATATTTAATGCATTAGACTATTAATTGTACGCCTCGGGAGAGGGTATTAGTGATTAGACTAATAGGTGTTAAGGTACTTTAGGAGAAGGCTTTGATGACTAGTGCTAGAACCTACAGAACAAAGGAATTTGATTAATTGAAATAGGAATTGAAGGTGATCACAAGAAAGTTTACTGTCCTAGATAATTTAATCTAAAGAGTTTTCAATAATTTACTTTTGAGTTCTATATTTGACTGTTTTCAGGAGTTTAATTCTAATTCTTAATCAATTGAATTTGTAGCTTTAATAAAGTTTAAATTGATAGTAAATTTGGCTTTTAGATAGTTGATTTTTTTATACGTTCCCTGAGGACAATATCCGGTCTCACCGGTTATTACTATTGCGATCCCGTACACTTGCGGGGTCATCAACAAGTTTTTGGCGCCATTGCCGAGGAGCGGTGGAACTATCTTTAAACTAGTTTAATTTGATTTGATTTTAATTAAAGCATTTATTTTTTTATTTTTATTTCTTTATTTCTATCTTGTTGGCTCGCTACACTTGATTCGTTTGTTGAGCTATGGTGTTTTAGGGCTTGCACGAGTAGTGCATCCTTTGTTGAGGAAGATCCTGAATTGTCAAAAACTCTAAGGTAGATTCAGATTGAATCCAAGGGACGTTTATCAAACATGGCTGAAAGTGGTAGTTCGGTTGTTGGTAACAATGGGGAGGCACCACTACGGGACTTCTTCAAACTTGTCTTGAACAACAACTGCTCTAGGATTGCGAGGACACCAATCCATGCAAACAACTTTGAGTTGAAGTCGTCCTTAATCATAATGGTGTAACAACAACAACAATTTGGGGGTTCAGCAACCGAAGATACTATGGCTCATCTGAATTCTTTCATGGAGATATATGACACAATAAAGATGAACAGGGTCACTGAAGATCAACTACGATTGTGACTTTTCCCTTTCTCTTTAAGGGACAAAGCTAGAACTTGGTTACAAACACTTCTACCTGGTAGCATTACTACATGGGAAGATATGAGGCAGAAATTTCTGTAGAAATACTTCACACCCGCCAAAGTCCATCAGTTATGAGGTGAGATCAGCTCTTTCAAGCAACTAGACTTTGAGTTTCTCCATGAAGCTTGGAAGCGATTCAAAGATTTACTAAGAAGATGCGCACAACATGGTTATCTCCCTTGGCTCCAGATTCAGATGTTTTACAGTGGTCTGACACCATCTACCAGAGCTTTAGTGGATTCTGCAGCCGGTGGCTCTCTAATGGAAAAATCTACTCCTAAAGCTACTCAACTAATTGACAATATGGCATCTAATGCATATGGGTATGGGTCAGAAAGAGGATCAGTTAAAGGAGTTGGGTTACATCAAGTAGATGGTATGACAGCTCTACAGGCTCAAATGGCATCAATGACTCATCGAATCAATGTCGTGACAGAGAAGCTGGGTAGAGGTCAGGGCAAGCAACAACAACATTAATCTATTTTGGCCATTGTTGAAGCTCATAAGGCATCCGTTACAGAAGAGGCATCTATTGAGCAGCTGAATGCACTTAACAATTTCAATAATTATCAAGGGTAGTAACATATGTATAATGTTCCTCCATACTATCAAATGAGCAATAACATAAATTTTCAGCAAGCTCCACAAAGTCATGTTCATCATCAGAGCTTGGTTGAAAAGAAACCATCATTGGAGGACAAAATGGATGCAATGATGAATATGCAAGCACAATTCTT
>JAJIYU010004799.1:0-23636 GCA_030144865.1 Tinospora cordifolia
TATCATATAATGATAATTAAAAACAAGTTTCCACTCATTTTTATATTTATTTTGAATTTTTAAAAATTCATGTTGACGTGGACACATTATAAGACCTAGGGTGATCACAATGTGATTCTAAAACTATAGGATATAAATCATAATTCTATGTAAATAAGGAGATATTAATTTTTATTTGATTTTTGTGAACCAATGAAGTCATCGCCACCCTTACTTGATTGTGTACACCCACACCCACTTAAGCCAAAATTGACCCAACCACGTACTTTTGTGTATGCACACATGTGAATAACCCTATTTAGATAGTTTCTTGGAACCAATATGAACATCTTTGACTATTATATGGTGTCCCCTCAAATTTGATATTGTACACCCATACTTGATGTCCAACAAATAAGAAATAGAAAAGTATTCCTTGTGTGTTTGTGTGATAAGCAAGCAAAGAAACCAAAAAGGAAAGTTATCATGAGCACATAAGGGACGTCCCATTTGAATTAGATTATGATTTAAACCTCTTTTGGGTTCACACATAGTTAGGAAACAATATTGTACTCATATCTTTTGAATTATAAAGCCATAGTGGTCCCACTTACCAACCATGAGCACACTTGCCCTCTTTATGCAAACCATCCCCTTTATGTATAGAAACTTGCCCAAATTTTTGTGAGCTTCCCAAGCTGCCCAAAGCTACCCTAGGATGTCCCATATGCTCTCATGAACATCTATATAAACCCCCTCTTGCTCACTTTCATCTCATCCCAAAGCAAAGAGTTGACACTTCCCTATTTGTTTGTTTTTGCCCTCTTATCACACTATTTTCTCTCTTGTGTGAGAAATTCTTATTTCAGTATTTTAGAGAGTTTTGAAGTAGTCTTGTTGGTGGTTTAAAGTTCTAAAAGTGGTTGATAAGGTGAACCTCTGCCAGATTCAATAAAAACTCAGATTAAGGTGGAAGGAATTTCTTAAACCTCTACTTTGCTATTTTAAATTTCTAGCATGTTCATGCTTGTCTAATTTCTAATTTTCAGCATGTCTTATTTTAGTTTCAGCATGTTTAATCATATTTTAATCTTAGTTAGCATGTTTTTATATTTTAATCACTCATGAGAGCATGCCATGCTTAGAATCCACGTTTAAAATTTAATTCAATGTTTCAAGTATGTGATGTAATGTTTTCATGCTTTCTTGGTTGTTTAAAATTCTGATATTTACATTTTGAATTTCTTTCATGATTATGTGATTCTTAAATAAAACAAATTGAAGATAAGAACTATGTACTGTCATAGTGACATGTATGGGTGCTATGGGTGTTCTTAATACATGCTTGGAGTGTGTGGTTGCAAGGCGCAAATAAGGGATACTTGGTATATGATATTCAATGGAAAGTGACAAAGAAATGTCTTTCCACCCTAAAGAGAGGTATCTAAATTAAGAACATCAAGGGAGTAGAACCCCCTTTCAGTCTTAATGTCAACTACAACCAAAAAGTTGTTTGAATCACTTAATGTATGAAAGTGTTTGAATTTGAATGTGCTATTGATTTGAAATAGTAACTTAGTTGTTTAATGAATGATCCATTGGGCTATGTGCTCACCCCTTCCTTTTAATTTTTAGGAAATTGACTTGAATCATGAAGGCTATAGATATTAGATTATTTCTAAGTTTTGAAAGTTCCATTTTAAGGGTATGTCGCCCAAATTTTGAATTTAAGACTTCAACTGAATTTTATTTAAGTTTTGAAAGTTATGTACTCAAGTTTGATTTAAGAATGTAACTTTCTTTATTTTATTTGAATAAATAAAGAGTTTGAAGTATTCCTTTATCTAATTGTATACCCTTATTGAATTGAAATTTAATACATTGTGATGTATCCATGAAAATTTTTAATAAGTGTTTAAATAAAAGAATTGAGATGCAAGTTGTGTACTTGTAAATGTAACATAGGACCCAACCTGCCTTGTGGTTGAGCTTAAACCTGTTTCTAGGGGGTTAGGGTGTTACAAAGGTGGTAATAGAGCCTAGGCTTTAGGTGCCTTGGGCTAGAATTAGAAAGTCAATCAGTGGCTGCTTGACTAGAATTAGAAACTCAAATTAGGGGTTCACTTGGAATCGTATTGAATTTTGAACGCCCTACCTTTTATTTTTGAAATTGAAAAACGTTTTAGGAAATGTTTTCAAAAAGGAAGTGTATATTTTTGAAATGTTTTATTTGGATACAAAGACTACAAGTTGAGCTGATAGCGGGTACGCCTTGTCCTGAGTAAAGCTAAACATTAAAAGAGAGGTGGGTTATCCCACCCTAGAAAGCCCTATTGCTAAGTAGACTTTGGTCTCGTCATCCGATCTGGAGGTTGTCCCACCAGCTTATACGAGTGGTCTGAGTTGAAGAACACCCTTACTTTCTATAAAAGAAAATTAGAAGGTGAAAAATTAGGGCAAGAAACTATTTCGAAGTCGAAAAAGATTCCAAAGGTGGTATCTTGACTAGACAGAGGTTGTGGGTCAACCAGTTTGAAACCATGGGTCTTAGGGATTGACCTTAGGTAGAGACATGGCTGGCACAATGAATCAAAAGCATAAATCTCTAGGACATAGGCTAGAAACTAAAACTTGTTTGAAAACAGAAAATTGTTTGATGAGGACACGGGATCGGGAAGGTTCTGTATCTTTCAGTTTCTATGTAGTATGGGATGCATAGGAATTTAGGGATATGGAGGAAGCTTGGACTCGGAGAATGATGGACCATTTGTGGTGAATGATCAGTAACTCTATCAGAACGGGTTTCTCTATGTTCGCTGGTATGGCATGGTGGAGTATCGTGGGCTCGGGAACCTTAATTATTGAGCAATTTGCGAAATTGTTTGGTTGCAGCTCTGTTCAAGGTGAAAGCCTAAGTAGAAGGGGTAGAGTGATATGGGATACTTGAACTTGAAAGCTTAAGTGAAAGCTTGGAACCTTACTGTGCTAGCTTGATTGTATGATTGTCTGATATGCATGATGTAATGTTTAATTACTTTGAGACCAAATCCTGTACCCATGCATGAAAAGAACCTAAAAGAATAACCTTTAGGCCACTGAACAAATCGAGAACCTAGAGTCATGATAGTACAAACATTTGATGAAGCAAATATTGACGTCCTACTCGATTTGTAGACAATGGCTGGGATAAGAAGGTACGCTACTCGATCCACCACCTCTGATGAAACTGAGCAACGGGAAAAAGAATTGCCTGCTTGAATGGAGGCACGGATGAAGGCCATGATGAATGAGCTGTCACAGAGGGTGCTGGATCAACTATTGAGGGCACTTCCTCAAATAATCCCTCAGGCGGCTCCTCAGCCACAAGTGCCTGAACCCACTCAAGTTCAACACCCAGCACACGTGGCCCAAGATCCTGAACGTTAAAGGGCTTAGGAGGGTTTGGAGGATGAGAAATAGAGGAAGATGCTGATAGAGCTACAGAAGCTCCATCCCCCTTCATTTGATGGGACTACTAATTGCATCTCGGTGGACCACTGGTACCAAGGGATAGAGGAAATTCTCAATGTACATAAGGTAACGAGGTCGAAATGAGTGGCACTGGCCACATACCACTTCAAAGGGCCAACCAGAAGTTGGAGGCCTACGATGAGGATAGACCCTAATACAGATGTGGATAGCATGAGTTGGGAGAACTTCTCAGAAATCTTCAATGAAAAGTTCTTTCGAGAGGCAACCTTAAGCAAGCTATAAGAGGACTTTGTTCGACTGAATTAGAGGGACATGACTGTAGCTGAATATGAGAGGAAGTTCACCAAACTGGCCAAGTTCTCCCCAGATCTAATTAGGGAAGAGAAAGGAAAGGCCAATCAATTCGCACAGGGTCTCAAGATGGAGATTCGAAAGATAGTGAAGACTGTGGGCCTAAAGACTTACAAAGATGTCATACAGAAGGCCGTAACACCAAAACAAGAACTTAACCTGGAACAAAGGTTGAGGGGAAAGAATAAGAGGCCCGAGAACGAAAATGATCAAGGGGCTCAAAAGAAAAGGAAGAATGGTGGGAAAACACCACCTACACAAAAATAGGGGCAGGCCAAGAATGAGTCAAGGGAACAAGCAAGGAAGCAAAGGCTTCGTTTTATGTGCAACAAGAAGGGTCATCTGGCTAGAGATTGTCCTAATGCACATGCTCGAGCTCCTCAACAATAGCCACAGCAGGGAGGAGGTCAAAATGATCATCCTCAGGGGAGGCAACAACAGCCAAATGCCAATTAGGGGCATAACCAGGGCTGTGGACAGAATCAGGCTAGAATGTTCGCTGTTGAGGCTCGGGAAGACCAAATCCCCGCAGTGGAAGGTACATTTTTGTTGTTTAATGTTGCCATAAAATTTTTGTTTGACTTGGGTGCCTCTAAATCCTTTATTTTTGAAGAACTAGTTGATAGGTTACAACTTGTGATGAAAACACTACCTATAACATTGAATGTGTCTACACCATTAGGGACCACTATGACTTCAAAAAGAATGTGTAGTTGTGACCTAAGGTTCGGGGATAAACTCATAACAGTAGATCTATGTACCTTAACTTTTTATGGCTATGATATAATCTTGGGGATGGATTGGTTGGACCAGTACCAAACCCAGATAGATTATCCTAAAAGACGAGTGACCATAACCCTACCTTATGGGGAAAAGTATAGAATCAATGGGGATATGCGGAAACTACCGAGGAGTCCAACCATAGCCATGTTGAGCTGCTTAAGGCAGAAAAATGACTTTGAAGAACTCTTTGAAGAAGAACCTATGGAACTGAAGAGGATACAAGACCTAGCAGTGGTTAGTGAGTACAAGGATGTGTTCCCAGATGACTTACCCAGACTACCGCCTGCTATAGAGATAGAGTTCAAGATTGAACTTCATCCTGGAACCAACCTTATAGCCATACCTCCTTATAGAATGGCACCAATAGAACTGATTGAGTTGAAGTCACAACTCGACGAACTCTAAGAGAAAGGGTTTATTAGGCTGAGTGAATCACCTTGGGGAGTTCCAATGTTGTTCATAAAGAAGAAGGATGGTTCTATGAGACTTTGTGTCGATTGTTAGAAGTTGAACCAACCTACGGTGAAGAATAAATATCCTTTACCAAGGATTGATGACCTATTTGATCAATTGAAATGAGCCACTCATTTCTTGAAGATTGATCTTAGGTCAGGATATCACCAGTTGAGAATAAAGGAGTTTGATGTACACAACATGGTCTTCAGAACAAGATATGGACACTTCGAGTTCACCGTGATACCCTTTGGTTTGACCAATGCCCTAGCAACATTCATGGACTTGATGAACCAAGTGTTTAGATGGTATCTTGACCAGTTTGTGGTGGTATTCGTAGATGACATCCTAATCTACTCCAAGTCAGAGGCAGAACACTTAGAGCACTTGCAGATAGTGTTGGAGATACTCAGAAAGCATCAATTATATGCCAAGCTCAGCAAGTGTGAGTTCTGAATGAAGACGGTCAAGTTCCTTGGCCACGTAGTGTCAGTAGAAAGCATCTCAGTAGATTCGAAGAAAGTGGAAGCGGTTATGGATTGGAAGCAACCTAAGACAGTTACAGAGATCAGGAGCTTTTTAGGCCTAGCTGGGTACTATAGAAGGTTCATCCAAGATTTTTCCAAACTAGCAAAACCTATGACCAAGCTGACTAGGAAGGGAGTTAAGTTTGATTGGAATGAGAAGTGGGAACAATCATTCCAAGAACTGAAGAAGAGATTGACTATGGTTCCTATCCTAGTCACTCCAACCCATGGTGTTACCTATACCATCTATATTGATGCCTCACTAAATGGACTTGGAGCAATGTTGATGCAGGAGAGACGAGGAGTCGCTTATGCCTCATGACAACTTAAGGTCCATGAGAAGAATTACCCTATTCATGACCTAGAATTAGCGGCCATCGTATTTGCCCTAAAGATTTGGAGACACTATCTTTATGGTGAAAAATTCGATCTGTTTTCAGATCATAAGTACATCTACACCCAGAAAGAGTTGAACCTTAGGCAACGTAGGTGGATGAAATTCCTTAAGGACTATGATTTTCAATTACACTACCATTTGGAGAAGGCCAATGTGGTGGCTGATGCCTTGAGCAGAAAGTTCAACCACCAGGAGGAAGAAAAGGGCCAGATGTACCAGTTAATTGAAGACTTTAGGTTAGGAATAACCTTGAATGACAAGCAAACCTATCTTTACGGCATGTCTTGCCAACCAGATCTACTACATTAGATTAGGGAGGAACAAAGGAAAGAAAAGTGGCTTGTATGTCTAATAGAGTGAGTTGAACATGGTAAGCATCCTGATTTTAGGTTGGATGCTGAGAATATCCTGAGGCATGGGGAGAGGATCTGTGTACCTGAGAATGGACAGAATAAGTAGACAATACTGGATGAGGCCCATCAGACCAAGTATACAATACATCCAGGTGGGGATAAGATGTACCAGAATCTCAAAAAGACTTACTGGTAGAGAGGAACAAAGAGGGACATGGCTAAGCATGTTGCCAAGTGCTTAACCTGTCAAGAAGTAAAAGCGGAACATCGAAAACCCTCTAGAATGTTACAACCACTCCTCATCCCTGAATGGAAGTGGGATAACATTGCCATGGATTTTGTCAGTGGTTTGCTCACGAACTAGAAAAGAGAAGATATTGTTTGGGTGGTTGTGGATCGGCTCACAAAAGTGGTTCATTTCCTGCCAATAGATCCACAAACCAAGTTAGTAAGTTGGGAAAACTATATGTGAAGGAAATAGTAAGGCTGCATGGTGTACCCAAGACTATTGTGTCTGACAGAGACTCTCACTTCACTTCATAGTTCTGACAGAGTCTACAGAAAGAGATGAGTACTAAGTTCACCATGAGTACAACATTTCACCCTCAGACGGATGGTCAATCTGAGACAGTTATCCAAATTTTAGAGGATATGTTGAGGTCTTGTGCTTTAGACTTCAACAGGAATTGGAGCAAGTACTTACACTTGGCAGAGTTGGCCTATAACAATAGTTATCAGGCAAGTATTAAGATGGCTCCCTTCGAGGCTCTATATGGAAGGCCCTGCAAATCACCTACCTGTTGGGCTGAACTCGAGGATCATGTATTAACTTGACCAGATTTGGTGGAAAAAATGAACAACCAAGTCAAGTTAATACAGAAGAGGCTGACTATAGCACAAAGTCGTCAGAAGAGCTATGTTGACAAGAGGAGAATACCACTAGAGGTCCAAGTTGGGGACAAAGTATTTTTGAAAATTAGTCCTTAAAAGGGCATCAAGAGGTTCAAATTCAAAGGAAAGTTATCTTTGAGGTTTGTCAGACCCTTTGAGATACTTAGAAGAATTGGGGAATATGCTTATGAGTTGGACCTACCAATGACTTCAGCTCATAACGTATTCTATGTATCCATGTTGAGAAAGTATGAACCTGACCCTTCTCACATCATCCTATGGGAAGAAGTGAATATTCAAGATGATGCTACTTACGAGGAAATAACGGTCAGAATCCTCGACCATAAAGTATAGAGTCTGCGAATGAAGGATATCTCATTAGTGAAGGTCCTATGGAAACATCACAGGGTGGAAAAAGCTACCTGGGAACTCGAAAGCGAGATGAAGACAGAGTATCCACACTTGTTCACTAGAAATCCTTAGTTATGTCCAAATTTTGAGGACAAAATTTTTTTAAGGAGGTAGGTTGTAATACCCTAAATTCTTTGTACTCAATTAAATGAAATTTATAATTTATTCAGTGAAATTTGCGTGCAAAATGAAACCAGGCTCATTTCACGGCTAAATTTAGTAGGTTTCAAAATTCTCATTTAGTGCCCCTTAGGGACCCAAATCAACTTGAAATGAAGTAAGATGACATGAACCAACTAAGAGGACAACATATCCAAAATTTATAAAAATTGGTCAAGGTTAGGGTTTTCATTTTCCAAAACGATCTTCAAGGGGTCCAAATTAGAAAGAATTGTCATTTAGGGTACTTCGAGGGATCGAAATGACCTGAAACAAAATGGAATGGCATGAACTAACAAAATGAATAAAATATTCAAAAATCAAAACAATTACCCAAGATTTGAATTTTCATTTGCCTAGTGACCTCAGTGGGCCTTAAATAAGGAAAGTTTTTGAAGGAAACCACCTAGGGCCAAACCATACATTAAAATGTGCATTAGGTTTATGTGATTCCAAAATTATAAGATATAAATCATAATTCTATGTAAATAAGGAGATATTAATTTTTATTTGATTTTTGTGAACCCATGAAGTCATCACCACCCTTACTTGATTGTGTACACCCACACCCACTTAAGCCAAAATCGACCCAACCACGTACTTTGGTGTATGCACACATGTGAATAACCCCATTTAGATAGTTTCTTGGAACCAAGATGAACATCTTTGACTATTATATGGTGTCCCCTCAAATTTGATATTGTACACCCATACTTGATGTCCAACAAATAAGAAATAGAAAAGTATTCCTTGTGTGTTTGTGTGATAAGCAAGCAAAGAAACCAAAAAGGAAAGTTATCATGAGCACATAGGGGACGTCCCATTTGAATTAGATTATGATTTAAACCTCTTTTGGGTTCACACATAGTTAGGAAACAATATTGTACTCATATCTTTTGAATTAGAAAGCCATAGTGGTCCCACTTGCCAACCATGAGCACACTTGCCCTCTTTATGCAAACCATCCCCTTTATCTATAGAAACTTGCCCAAATTTTTGTGAGCTTCCCAAGCTACCCAAGGCTGCCCTAGGACGTCCCATATGCTCTCATGAACATCTATATAAACCCCCCTTGCTCACTTTCATGCATGTGATGTAATTTTTTCATGCTTTCTTAGTTGTTTAAAATTTTGATATTTACATTTTGATTTTCTTTTATGATTATGTAATTCTTAAATATAAGAAATTGAAGACAAGAACTATGTACTGTCATAGTGACCTGTATGGGTGCTATGGGTGTTCTTAATACATGCTTGGAGTGTGTGGTTGTGAAGTACAAATAAGGGATACTTGGTATATGATATTCAATGGAAAGTGACAAAGAAATGTCTTTCCACCCTAAAGAGGGGTATCTAAATTAAGAACATTAAGGAGTAGAACCCCTTTCAGTCTTAACGTCAACTACAACCAAAAAGTTGCGTGAATCACTTAATGCATGAAAGTGTTTGAATTTGGATATGCTATTGATTTGAAATAGTAACTTAGTTGTTTAATGAATGATCCACTAGGCTATGTGCTCACCCCTTCCTTTTATTTTTCAAGAAATTGACTTAAACCATGAAGGCCATGGATATTAGATTATTTCTAAGTTTTGAAAGTTCCATTTAAGGGCATGTTGCCCAAATTTTGAATTTAATACTTCCGCTAAATTTTATTTATGTTTTGAAAGTTATGTACTCAAGTTTTGATTTAAGAATGTAACTTTCTTTATTTTATTTGAATAAATAAAGAGTTTGAAGTATTCCTTTATCTAATTGTATACCCTTATTGAATTGAAATTTAATACATTGTGATGTATCCATGAACATTTTCCATAAATGTTTAAATAGAGGAATTGAGATGCAAGTTGTTTACTTATAAATGTAACGTAGGACCCAACCCGCCTTGTGGTTGAGCTTAAACTTGTTTCTAGGGGGTTGGGGTGTTACACAAGGCTTACTGACTTTCAACTCAACTTGTAGTCTTTGTATCCAAACAAAACATTTCTTTTTTGAAAACACTTTCTAAAAATGTTTTTTTTTTCAATTTCAAAATAGTAGGGCAATCAAAATTTCAATTTGACTCATTGTGAAACAATACTCAATTAGGGTTTTTAATTCTTGTCAATCAACTAATGATTGACTTTCTAATTCTAGCCCAAGGCTGTAACACCCTGACCACCATGTTCATAATTGGACTTAACCATTTAGTCAATGGACTTACCCATTTAGACAATGGTCTTAACCAAGTTGCGGGCCAGGCCGGTGTTACTTTACATGTGACACTTGACTTTCTAATCCCAATATCCTATGCCTTAATAAAAAAAATGTACAAGGCTACATTATAAGAAATAAAAAGAAATTCAATTATTTAATCATAATAAGAGTACATAAAAATAAAAAAATTTGCAACGAAATTAAAGACATAAGTGGGCAAACATGCCTTACATAGAAAATTTCAAGATAAAAGGACAGTAAAAGGGAGGCGTCCCACATTCTTCTTTACAAGTTCAAATTCCTAAAAAAAATGTTAAAGGAAGGGTGAGCACAAAGCTCAATGGATCTTAAACAACTATCCTCATATTCAAGACATTAATACATACATATTTCAACCACTTTCAAGAATTAGGGCGTTTCAAGCATTTAGATTGTGTAAGTCGTAATTTAGATCAAAAGAGTCTTTCAACCCTTGATATTCTCAACTAAGTGACTCCTTAGAGTGAAATATGACATTTCTTAGTCTATTTCATTGGACTTTGGACTTAGGGATTCTAATCTACCAACCAATCGCTTAGGTATTATAAACCTCATGAACTAATCATAAGATGAGAACACCCATAGTGTTACTCAAACAACTATGATGGTACGTAGTTTGTATCATTATTTTTCTCATCTTAGATCTCATGTTCAAGAGATAATAATAATATTTCAGATCATAGAATAAACTGAAAAAATAAATTTCAGAATTTAAGAACACATGAAACAACTCATTCATCATTCAAAATCATGCACCAAAACTAGGAACTCATCCCTAAACATGCTACTACCTTGAATGATCACAAAAGTAGGCATGATCTTAAACATTTATGGATCTGAAACATTGCATGAATGGGAATAGAAAACTGAAACTAAACATTTAAAATTTTCAAAAAAACAAATCAATTGAAATGGACATGTTAATAGCTTAAATATGAGAAAGGTTTAAGAGGACAACTTCCAACCTAGCTTTAAATGTTTCCCAAAAATCCAGTAGCGTTTTTCCCATGTTTTTGTCACTTCTAACCTCCACAAAACCACTCTCTAATGGTTATTAAAACTCTGAAACGAAAAGCCCTTCCTTAGGTACAAAATGCGACGTCAAGAAAAGGAATAGAAAGAAGAAGGAGAGAGCACACTAAGGGCGTTTCACTTGCTCTTGGAATGAATGATTTGTGAACAATGAAGGGGGTATTTATAGTTTTCAAACACACTAAGGGACGTCCATGGGCAGCTCTTTGGGCATCTAGGGTAGCCACTCTCATTTGGGCAACATTGCAAACACTAAAGGTAGGACATGGTAAGTGTGCATATTTTGGCATGCGTGTATATCTCTTTTGTTGGCCCACTAGTGATCTTGCTAATCTTTGTTTCTAATTCAATTTTAGAGACTGAAATTGTTTTAGAACCCTTCTAAAATGGTCTTGGGCATCCCATAGAGAGAGTGGATATTCTCTCATATCTTTCCCCTTTGATTCCTTTGCTTGTTCATCACACTTAGGCAAAAAGGCATGTTTTTCTTCTCTTAGCTAGTGGGTGTATGATATCAAAGCATGAGAGTCACCATATCACACTCTGATTTTCAAATCTTGTAGAAGGAAACTCTCCCTTTGAAGCTAGAATCAAATTTGAGTGTTTTTGGAGGGAATGCCTCAATCTTGGCGCCATGTGTACATGAGATCACTACATATACACTTTCCATCTTAATTTTTCCTCCTTTACAGGTGACAGCTAGGATGAGATCAAGAGTATATTTCTTCTTCTAGAATCTTCTTATAAGGATTGTCACATGTGCAAACTCACACATACATACATGTGGGCCGATTTTGGCTTAATTGGCAACGAGGTGCACGTGATCACTACATGGTGTACGTGGGATCATCCTTTTATGGATTTCTATAGGTGACACCTCTTGTGGGTGTATTGAATCATCAATGTTGTGTTACATGTTTTCAAATCAGGGAAGACGTTCCCAAGGTGATTGGGTAGGGTGGGGGTGCACAAGATTATGGTGTTCCACCTATGTGACTTGCACATGCTTTGGGTGGCCATGCCTTCATGGGTTCACATGAATTTAAAAAAATTAATATCTCCCTAAACACTAGGAATTTAGGCGTATAACCTATAGTTTTGGAACCACATGATCAAGACAAAAAATTTCAAGGTATAGTTTGGCCCAAGACGTTTTTCCTTATAAACCTTCCTTAATTAGAGCCCACTAAATGTACTTTACCCGAATCTTGGCCAATTGTCCCAATTTTTGGATATGTGGTGTGTCTTGTTAGTTTATGCCATCACATAGAATTTTGGGTCATTCTGAATCCTTGAAATACCGTAAATTCCATTTCTTTCCTAATTTAAATCCTTAAAGGTGTTTTGGCAAAATGAGAGCTCTAATCTTGACCAATTGAGCTAATTTTTGGATATGTTGTTCAATTGGCCGGTTCAAGTCACTTTGTTTCATTTCAGGTGATTTTGGATTTGTAAACTAAATGAGAATTTTAGAACATGTCAAATTTAGCCCTAAAACGAGCTTGGTTTCATTTTGCACTCGAATTTCACTAAATAGACTTTGAATTTCATTTCATTTGGTACGGAGTTTTTAGGGTATTACAAAGGCACCTAAAGCCTACGCTCTGATACCACCTTTGTAACACCTCGACCTTGTATTTTTTTTTAGTGTTTGGACTTAAGCATTGTTGAAACAGTTGTTGAAACAGTGGACTTAAGCACAAGGCAGGCCGGGTCCGGTGTTACTTTACAAGTGACACACACTTGACTTTCCATTCCCATTATCCCATGCCTTAATGCAAAATAAGAGTACATAGTCCAATTAAAATTAAATAGGGCCACATTATAAGAGATAAATGGAATTCTAAATTTTTATTGATTCATAAAAATTTGATAACTTTTAACTTAAAATAGTTACAGCGGAATTCATAACAAAATTGGGCAAACATGCCCTACATAAAATTTTCTAAATAAAATCAAAGGAGATGTGCTGAATTCTTGCATATTCAATTTCCTAAAAAATGTTAAAGGAAAGGTGAACACTAAGCTCAATGGATCTTAAACAACCATTTTTATATTCAAATCACTAACATAGTCACAATTCAAACACTAAAAAAAATTAGGCATTTCAAGCATCAAAATCGTGTAAAGTTGTAACTTAGACCTAAAGAGTTTTTCAACCCTTGATGTTCTCAACTAAGTGACTTCCTAGAGTGAAATATAACATTTCTTAGTCAATTTCATTTGGACTTTGGACTTAGGGACTCTAACCCACTAACCAATCACTTAGGTATTACGAACTTCATGAACTAATCATAAGAAGAGAAAACCTTTGGCAACCATGTGTCTACTATGATGGTACGTGGTTTGTATCACCATCTCCTCATCTTAAATCCCATATTCATGAAATACAAATAAAATTTCAGAACATAAGAACAAATTGGAAATAAATTTTACAATTAAATAAATTGTAAAACAATTCACCCACCATTCAATATCATGCATCAAACTTTAGAATAATTCCTAAACTTGATACTAACATGAAATGAGCATCTTAAATGCATGACCTTGAATATTCATCAAAACTAAAACATACATAAATATTGAAAAATAAAAGTAAAAACGTGCATCATGATTTTCAAGAAAACACATCATATAAGAATGAACATGCTAATGGCTCAAATATGAAAAGAGTGTTTAAGAAAAGCAACTTCCACCTTAAGAGATGTTCTCCCAAAAATTTTAGTAGAGGTTCCTTTTGCTTTAGCACTTTCGAATCTCAGAAAAACAACTCTCTACTAATCAATAAAGATTGTAACTAAAATTCTCTTACTTATGCACAAATGAAAATGAGAAGAGAGGTGAAGAAGAAGAAGACGTTTGAGAGCACAATAGGGAGGAGTCTTTCTTATTCTTGGAATGTGGAATTGTGTGCAACTTAGGGGGTTTATATAGATGCTCATGAGCATATAGGACATCCTTGGGCAGTTCTTGGGCAGCTAGGGTAGCTCTCAATGTTTGGACAAGTTTCCAAACGTCGAGAGTGTGAAAGAGGTAAGTGAGTTCATGGATCACCAATATTGCCTATTTTCTTATGGCACCAAGGAATATTCTCAATCTAATTCAAGTTTCAAAGAATATCTTCATTCTAGAACCCTTCTAAATCTATTTTGGATGTTTTATAGTAGAGGAATATATTCTCTAAAAACCTTCTTATTTGGTTTTCTTGCTTGCTTATCACACAAACACACACACGACATTTTTTTTCTATTTTCTTTCTTGGACGTCCAGCTATGGTGAGCACACTATCACAGCATGAGGGATAGTGTATCATAGTCTTAGACACTAATCTAGGTTCTAGGAAACTTTTTGATTTAAGTTGGACCCATAGGTGGCACACCAAGTAGGAATATCTCCTAGATTTGGTGCCAAGGTGAGTAAAAAGGGAGTTTTCTATTTTTGGTTTCTTTGCTAAATACATGGGATGCCTAAGGGTTTTTTTTTTTTTAGCATCAATTCAGATTTTAAACTTTTCTAATTAAGTTAATTCACATGTGTGCACACAAACATGCGTATGGTTGGACTAGTTTTGCTTAGGTTAGGCATGGAGCATATGATCACTTAGCTTGGTGTATGGAATCACTCTTCATGGATTTCCAAATTCTAGGTGGGACGTCTCAAATAGGTGGTGTACTAAATCACTTCTCTGGTACATTGGATCATGTTTCATGGAATCAAATAAGGAAAGACGTCCAATGGTGGTTGAGTAGGGTGGGGGTGCACCCAATCATGGTGTTCCACCCATGTGACTTGCACGTGCTTTGGGTGGCCATGCCTTCATGGGTTCACATGGTGTTCCACCCATGTGACTTGTACGTGCTTTGGTCAAGATTAGGGCTCTCATTTGCCGAAAACCCTTCAGGGGTTTAAATTAGGAAAGAAGTAGCATTTAGGGCATTTTGAGGATTCAAAATGACCCAAAATTCCATGGGATGACATAAACTAACGAGACACACAACATATCCAAAATTTGGGACAATTGGTCAAGATTCGGGTGAGTACCTTCAGTGGGCTCTAAATAAGGAAGGTTTCTGAAGAAAATCACCTTGGGCAAAACTACACCTTAAAATTTATGTCTTGATCATGTGGCTCCAGAACTATAGGTTATACACATAAACTCCTAGTGATTAAGGAGATATTAAATTTTATTAAATTCATGTGAACCCATGAAAGCATGACCACTCCAAGCATGCGCAAGTCACATGGGTGGAACACCATGATTTGGTACACCCTCACCTTACTCAACCACCATGGGACATCTTCACTTATTTGAATTCATGAAGAATGATCTTGTGTACCATACTATTGATTTAGTACACACACACTTATGAGATGTCCCACTTAAAATCTAGAAATCCATGAAAGAATGATCTCATGCACACCATTTTGTGATCATGTGCACCATGTTTCACTTGTGATAAAATCAGCCCACATGAGTATATGAGTGTGTGTACATGCGTGACAACCAGATTAGAAGTTTCTAGAACAAAAAAGATGTTCACTTACAAACCCTAGCCGTCACCCCTACACAAGAAACCAAAATAGAAAGTGTATAAAAGGGAGATCTAGCCATGGCGCCAAGATTAGATACTTTTCTTAATAAAAACACCACCTTTGTCCAAGCCTAGATTTGAGAGTTTCCTTGAGGCTCAAATTTGAATATCAAAATATGATATGGTGCCTGTCATGTTGTGATACTATACTCACTTGGCTGGACGTCCAAAAGTGAAGAAGAAAAACATGTCTTATTTGCCTTTTGTGATGAGCAAGCAAGAGAACCAAAGGAAAAGGTTCTAAGAGAATATACTATGGGATGTTTAGAATGGATATAGAAGGGTTCTAGAATGAATATATCTTTTGAATTTGAATTAGAATTAAGCTAAAGAATATTCCTATGTGCCATAAGAAAATTGGCAAGTTTAGTGATCCTTGTGCATACTTACCATGTCTCCTTTTAAATGTTTGATAACTTGCTCAAAAGTGAAAAGCTGCCCATGCTACCAAAGATACCCTAGGACATCCCCCCTTGGCTCTTGAAAAACTATAAATACCCCCCTATGTTGCTCACAATCCCTCATTCCAAGAACAAAAGAGAATCCTCCCTATTGTGCTCTTAAAGATCTTCTTCTTCACCTCTCTTCTCATTTTCTTTTGTACATAAGTGTGAGAATTTTATTTTCAGTATTTAGTAATTAGTAGAGAGTTGTTTTGCTGAGATTCAAAAGCGTTAAAGCGAAGGGAGCCTTTGTTGGAATTTGGGGAAAACGTCTTATCTAAGGCAGAAGTTGTTTCTTTTAAATACATTTTTCTTGTTTAAACCATTATCATGTTTATTTTTGTGAGATTTGTTTTTTTGAAAATCATTTAGTATAGTTTCAGTTTTCAATATTTATTCATGTTTCAATTTGATTTCATTCATTTTCATATATGCACGATGAACGTCCCTTGCTAGTACTAGGTTTTTAGGGATTATCTAAATGCTTGATGCATATGGTGAATGGTAAATGTTTTGTTTTAGTCTATGGAATTCTAAATTTATTTTTCAATTTAATGCCATATTCTGAGATTTTTATTTATATTTCATGATTATGGGATTTAATATGAAAATATGGTGATCCTAACTTCGTACCATCATAGTAGACAAGTGGTTGCTATGGATGTTCTCTTCTTGTAATTAGTTCATAAGGTTTGTAATACCTAAGTCCAAAGTCCAATGAAATTGACTAAGAAAGGTCATATTTCACTCTAAGGAGTCACTTAGTTGAGAGCATCAAGGGTTGAAAAACTCTTTTGGTCTAGTTCCAACTTTACACAACTTGATGCTTGAAATGCCTAATGTTTGTTAGTGTTTGAATTATGAATGTGTTTGTGATTTGAATATGAAAATGGTTATTTAAGATCTACTGAGCTTAGTGTTCACCCTTCCTTTAACATTTTTCAGGAAATTGAATATGCAAGGACTTGGGACATCTCCTTTAATTTTATTTAGAAATTTCTATGTAGGGCATGTTTGCCCAGTTTTGTTATGAATTCCATTATAACTGTTTTAAGTTGAAAGTTATGAAAGTTTTATGAATCAATAAAAATTTAGAATTCCCTTTTATCTCTTATAATGTGTCCTTGTTTAAATTTAGTTGAGTAATGTACTCTTATTTTGCATTAAGGCATGAGATAATGGGAATAGAAAGTCAGGTGTGCGTCACTTATAAAGTAACACTAGACCCGGCCTGCCTTACTGTTTCAACAATTGTTTTAATAGTGGTTAAGTTCAAACACTCATAGAAAGTATACGGGGGTCAAAATGTTAGATGGCATCTCCTTTGAACTATAGTAAGTTCCTCGCCCTTAATTACCACCTCCTAGTTTTCTTTCATAGAAAATAATGCGTTTTTCAACTTTGACTACTCGTATGAGCTAGTGGGACAACCTCCAGATCAGACGAAAAGACCAAAGTCTGCTTATCAACCATGTTTTCTAAAATGGGATAACCCATCTCCCTTTCTATGTTTAGCTTTACTCGAGATAAAGGGATGACATGGACCGCACCATTCGGCATGGAGGTGGGTCGGTGTCACATTATTTCTATTTTTCACACTTTTCATTTCTAACCCAATTCTTTGAGATTTCTGAGTATCATATAATTGGAAACTCCTAAACACTTTTAAATTAAGCACAAGAAATCTCAATAAAATTTTAATATCATTTATTGGAAATAGTAGGTACAAAACCTTACTCATGACATAATTCAAAAGTAACATTTAGAAATCATTAAGTAAATAATTCTATTAATTATTTTCAAAATTCAAGGAACATAAACTTTGCATCTAACACAATGGAATAAATTTTTAAATAACAAAATTGGTTCCACATGCCCATACAATTAAGTAAAACTTTCTAAAAAAAATATTCTAAAGAAAATATTGCCTAAATGGCTATCGTACTACCTTTGTTTATTAATTTCCTAAAAAGTTAGAAAATGAAAGGGTGAGCACAAAGCTTAGTGGATCATTCTAAATATTTAACTTATTATTTCAACCAATAAGACATTCAAGATAAACACTTTCAAACATTACGTTATTCAGTCAATTTTTTGTTTAACATTGTATTCAAGACCAGAAGGGGTTAACATCGGTGTTCCTATCAAAATACTTGTCCAAGAAGAAAAAGGGCAATCCTTTATGCCAAATTCCACTGAATTTAGGACCTTACCCAAGTATTTTGAGACCTTACCCATGTGAACTAGAAATGAACTCAAAATTCACATCTTGAAAACACCCAGAGTAATCCTTACGAAATACTACGCCGATACGTGATTATAATCTTATTTAATCTTTCATTAAGTATAACAAAACTGAATTAATAGACTAACATGATTGAATTCAACATTTGAGCATAACAAGCATCATAATAGCACATATCATATATCAAACCTAAACATGCAGGGTCTAAGCATGGCATGCATAATCAATGATGACAAAGAATGTATATTCAAGCATGAACATCTAATTGAAATCAAAATAATAAATCAAAAGTTAGAAATCACTTCCACCTCAAATAGTTTTTTTCCTCTTAAAACCTCTATTAAATCTCTTTTAGATTTCCCCAACTGCTGGTACGCAAATTTGTGCAGCACTTCGTTACTAATACTTCAACAACTATTTAGAGCATCTAAAGAAAAAGGATATCAAGAAGGAGGCAGAGAGAGCAAGAAGAAATATGTTTAGTTCTTGCTAGGGTGAAGAGAATGGTATTCATGCTTGGGTTTATATAGAGTTCTAATGGGCATGAATTGGTCAGTTTGGGGTGTCTTCATTATAAAAACCTTTCTAAAACTCTTTTCCTTTCCATTTTATTTGTTTCCTATGCATAAGAATTAGTAAGTAAAGGTTTTAGAAGTTGCTAACACATTCTTTTGAGTTGATTTCATTTTATAAACCTTTTTAATTCTCTATTTTATTTGTTTCCTAAGAACATATATTAGTAAGCAATTATTTAAGAAGTTGATAATACATTCTTTTGAGTTGATTTTATTTTAGAAACATTTTTAATTCTCTATTTTACTAGTTTTCTAAGCACATATATTAGAAAGTAATTATTTTAAAAGTTGCTAATACATTCTTTTTAGTCAATTTTATTTTAGAAACCTTTCTAATTCTCTATTTTACTTGTTTTCTAAGCACATATATTAGTAACTAATTATTTTAGAAGTTGCTAATACATTCTTTTGAGTTGATTTTATTTTAAAAATATTTCTAATTTTTGTATCATACATTAAAATGAGGAGCAATTTGCTAACTTTTACCAAACTTGAATGTAATTTAATATGTTCAATATACTTGCTAATTCTTGCAATTCAAATAAGTATATTGAAATGTATGTTGGAATGTCTCAAGGTATTTTTGTATATACATATATTATATTTTTAGTTAAATCTCAAACTACAATATCATATTTGGTAACCTTTCTCATTTGATATTTTTTATTTAAATATAAAATTATGGTTTAATTTGCCAACCCTTCATTAACATCCAAAATTTCTATAAAATCTTCAAAGTTAATTTTCTCAACTTGTTGCATTTAATTTCATTTTCGTACATATTTCTACGTAGTTTTCTCCAGAATTATTTTATTCGAATAATTTCATCTAATTTTAATTTAATTTAAACACTTAGAATTTTTTTTTTCCAAAAATTGTAGGTGTTAGAGCCTATGTCACATTAATCTTTTTCCTTTATATGTCTCAAAGCCAAGAGACTTCTTGTGCACATTGGTCTATATAGTATATTTCATAAAAATTAATAACGCCATGAATAAAATTAAAATCTCTCATTTATTGATTGATTTCGAATTAAAAGGTATTTACTTAACCTTTGTCACAATGGAAGTAAATTCAATAAAATAAGATTGGGCTAAAATGCCCTATAGTTCAATGAAATTCCTAAGAAAATAATGTAAATAACTCTCTAGTAGCCTTATTAACTGATTTCCTAAAATATTAAACAGGAAAAGGTGAGCTAAAAAGCCTAGTAGATCATTCCAAATATTTAAAATATTATTTCGATCAATAAAATATGCATAACAATCACTTTAAAAAAAAATTAGATGATTCAAACATAATATTATTTTAGTTGGCATTAAAGACTAAAAGAAAATACGCCCCAATGTTCCAACCCTAGGAAGAGAGGTCCACTACTGACAATCAAATCCATCCTAGTAAAGTTAAGGTCAAATTGGAACCCTTTATTTGCCACCCAACTCTGAATTCGGAGCACTCATGATGAAAATTTTCCATTATGCTGGTACGTAGTTATAATCTTTATTAATCTTTTAATTTAATATAAATCATAACAATTAAATATAAACATTAATAAGAAATGAAAACATAGCATCATTACAACATGGAACATAATATCTTAAATCGTGCATAATTATTTATGCAACCTAATCATGCATATTCTATATGACATGTATAATCATATAAATTTAAAGCATAAAACCTATTTTATGCAAGCATTATTTAAATTAAAATAATAAATTAAAACTTGAAAATTATCTTTACCTTAAAAGCACTTTCTTCTAAACCTTTCTAAGCTCTTCTTAGATATTTTCCCTTACTTACACTAGATTTGTGCAGCACTTTGTTGCTACTACTCCACTGGCTAATTTAGAACAGCTCAAGGAAGAAAAAGAGATGCTAAGAGAGAAACAGAGAGAGCAAGAGGGTCTTATCAGTTCTTGCTTGGATGAAGAAGAATAAGAGGGGAAAAGAGTTTATATAGAGTCTCCAAGGGTAAGATTCATAATTTTTGGGTGTTTTCGAGTAGAAAACTTGTTACTTTTCTCACAGTTAACCCCTCCCCCCTCCTCCCTTGAGCACAAGGTTTGTTAGCCTGAATTCTAGAGTTTTTCTACGGTTTTTTTTTCAATTTTTGCGCATTCTTTCCTTTCTTTCTCTTATTTTTCTTTTGGCTCACGAATTTGCGCAATTCACGAATTCTATTACCTATATATATAGATATATAGGTATTACACCAAAATATATATATATATATATATATATATATGTATGTATATGTATATATGTATGTATTACACATTATCACATATATTTACACACAAATACTTATGTATGTATTTCTATTTCTTTCTATCATTTATTTTTAGATACCTTAAAGTCGTACCAAAATTTATTAATAATTTCTTTTTTTCTATTTTATTTTATGCAAAAAATTTTTATTAATTTCTAAAAGGAGAATTACTTCGTTCATCAAGTTTCATACAAAATTATTGGATATTACATTTTCAGTAATATATATATATATAAGAAAAAAAAGGAAAAAATGGGCAAAAAATGCAAAAAAAAAAAAAAAAACTAGAAAAACCCTAGAATTCATGCTTACAAACCTTGTGCTCAAGGGGGAGGGGAGGCGTGAAATGTGAGAAAAATTGAAAGTTTCCTATTTGAAAACACTCAAAATTACAAATCTTGGCCTTAGAGACTCTATATAAACCTTCTTCATCTCTCAGTCTTCTTCATCCCAACAAAAATTGATAAGACCCTTCTTGCTCTCTTTGCCTCTCTCTTGGCATTTGTTTTTTCTTTTTTGAGCTTTCTAAATAGCCAGTGGAATAGTAGCAATGGAGTGCTGCACAAATCTAGTGCAAACAAGGGAAAAGATCTAAGAAGAGCTCAGAAAAGTTCAGAAGGAAGTGCTTTTGAGTTAAAGATGATTTCCAAGTTTTAATTTATTATTTTTATTTAAATAATGCTTCCATGGGTGTTATGCTTTAAATTTATATGATTATACATGCCATATAAAATATGTATGATTAGGTTTGCATAAATAATTATGCATGATATTATGTTCCGTGTTGTAATGTTACTATGTTTTCATTACTCATTAATGTTTATATTTAATTGTTATGATTTACATTAAATTAAAAGATTAATAAAGATTATAAACACATATTAGCATGATGGCGAATTTTCATCATGAGTGCTCCAAATCCGGAGTTGTGTGGCAAATAAAGGGTTCGATTTGACCCTAACTCTACTAAGATGGGTTTGAGTGTCGGTAATAGACCTCTCTCTCGGGTTGGAACACTTTAGCGTATTTTCCCTCAATCTTTAATGTCTAACTTTTATTTGATCATCTAATTTTTTTTAAAGTGATTGTTATGCATGTTTTATTTTATCATAATAAATATTTAAATATTTGAAATGATCTACTATGCTTTTTAGCTTACCCTTTCCTCTTTAATATTTCAGGAAATTAATTAACTAGGCTATTGTGGTATTATTTAGATTATTTTTCTTAGGAATTTCATGGAACTATAGGCCATGTTCACCCAATCTTATTTTATTGAATTTACTTCCATTGTAATAAAGGTTAAGTAAATACCTTTGAATTTTAAATCAATCACTAAATGAGAGATTTTAATTTTATTCATGACAACATTAATTTTCATGAAATTTATTGTACATAGACTAATGTGCATAAAAAGTCTCATGGCTTTGAGACATATAAAGGAAAAAGGTTAATATGACACAGGCCCACCTCCTGGGCAGCCCAACACTCAGAAAAGAGAAAACGAGGGCAGCGTAGTAATTGTGCCCTCATAGCTATGTGGGCCTAGGGATGAGAGGCTGGGTGTTACATAATACAACTTCATGGTGTACCTAAAACCATAGTTTGTAACAAAGACTCTCGATTCACATCGTAGTTCTAGTAGAGTCTGCATAAGGAGTTAGGCACCAGACTCACCATGAGCACCGCTTTCCATCCTCAAGCTGATGGTCAATCTAAGAGAGTCATTCAGACACTATAAGACATGTTGAGGTCTTGCGTCCTTGATTTCAAGGGCAACTAGAGCAAGTACCTACACCTGGCAGAGTTTCCCTTTAATAACAGTTATCAGGCGAGTATAAAGATGAGTTCGTAGGAAGCTCTCTATGGGAGGCCCTGTAGATCACCAACCTATTGGGCTAAACTTGAGGATCACGTGTTGATTGGGCTAGACTAAGTGGAAGAGATGAATAATCAATTCAATCTGATTCAAAAGAGATTGTTCACAGCATACAGTAAACAAAAAAGTTATATTGATAAGAAGAAAAGGCCCTTAGAGTTCCAAGTAGGCGATAAGGTGCTTCTAAGAGTTACCCCTTTGAAAGGAATCAAGTGATTTGGATATAAAGGGAAGTTATCATCTAGATTCATTGGTCCATTTGAGATACTTAGAAGAATCAAATAATGCGCCAATGAGTTAGACATATCAAATCGAATGTCCTCAACACACAACATATTCCATGTTTCAATGCTGAAGAAGTATGAACTCGACCTGTAACACCCCAACCCCCACATGCCTTGAGTTTTGGACAACCACCATTATTCTAACTGTGGACTTAACCAATTGGTAGGTTGGGTCATGTTACGTTACAAGCGACACACACTTGACTTTCTATTTTTCAATACCACATGCCTTAGAATAAATTCATTAGTACAAATCCACATTTAATAAAATCAAGGCAATTAAAGGTAAAGAAAAATTCAACTTC
>JAJIYU010004800.1:0-23622 GCA_030144865.1 Tinospora cordifolia
ATCAAATAAATAAAGCATGCATATTAAAACATATATTCAATCAATCATCTTCAAAACATCATCACACATGCAAGACTTATTCAAATTAAAATAAAGAAGTAGAAGTTAGAAATCACTTCCACCTTAAAAAAGTCTCTTCTGTACGCCTCTCAAATTCGGCAGAGTTCCATTACTTCAAGGTTTCCAAACACTCAAGAACAGTCAAGAACAGTTCAAGATCACTCAAGAACACTCAAGAACTAAGGGGATTGCCAAGGAGAAGGCTAGAGAGAGTTAAGAGGGACTAGTATGCTCTTGAATTGGGATGAGATGAATTGTGCAGCACGGGGATGTTTATATAGAGTTCAAAAGAGTAGAGAATGGCAAGTTTGTGGTGTTATCTTATAGGAAACTTGCTAATTCTTTAGAATTTCGTGCCCTCCAAGCAAAGGAGATTAGCAAGTAATTTTGTGGAAATTTTTGGGAATTTAGAAACTAATTTTTAGATTTTTAAATGATTTTCTCGAATTTTTTGTTAATTTTTCGGTTTGATTTTGGAGCATTTAATCTGGCACGTTGATAATCCTCGATCGCAGCATCAGATCGCAATCATCGTCTCGGCTCCTGACCGTTAGATATCCTCGATCACAGCATTTATCAAGGCGCCTCAATCGTGGACCGTTGGATGAATCTCGAGCACAGCACGTTCGCGATCGAGATTAATGAACTCCATTTGGACCGTTGATCAACCTTGAGCGCAGTACGAATCGTGATTGAGATTAACGAATTCTCTGTGGACTGTTGATCATCCTCGAGCGTAGTGTCATTCGCGATCGACCGATAACGAATCCAATCCGAGCCCTCCGATCGTCATCGAGACACGCATATTGCGATTAAAAAAACTCTTTCTGGTCGTCCAATTGTCCTCGGTTGTTTCTGTCCGTCCGATGTGCCTCGATCGGAGTACTCGTTCGCGATCATCTCAGAGCGCCTCGATCTGGATCGTCTGATAGACCTCGAGTGATGCAATCGATCAGAGATATCTCAAATCTGGACTGTTAGATTGAACTTGTTGATTTCAGACCGTTCGATCTGTGGTAATTCGGTGCACCCGGGCATTCGATAAGGTCTTGATTGTGGCCGTTGGATCTTGGATCGGATGGAATATACGTTTTTGGCCGTTGGATCGTGTTTCTAATACCAAAATCACTATTCTAAGTTGCTATTATTCGAAATTTTGCCAATTAGACACGTCCTAATAGATAAAAACTTGATTTTCTTGTATATTCCCTTCTATTTTGATGATTTGCTAATATTTTTTCCTTTCTAATTATTTAATATTGTATTTATTTGATATTTTTCTATTTCCTTAATATTTTTAATGCTAATAATTAAATAATCTACATTTTTCATTTTCATGTATTTTTTATTTATTTCATATTTCATTTTTAGATAATAATTTATGTAATTATAAATTAATATTTACATAATGTTTGATTTATTTTTAATAAATATATGTACACTACATTTTTATTTTATTATATAAATTTTTTCTATGTACATATTCGTATAATATGTAGTATTCACATTTATTGTGCTAACACACACCTTATTCATACCCATAGTAACCTATATGTGTATTATTTCTATTTATTTCTTAAGCAACTTCTTAAATTTCATAATTAATTCTACTAAATTGTAATTTTTGTTAAATTATAAAATGAAGGTCTTATTTGCCTAATTCTTTATTATATCTCCAATATATTTTATTTTTCATGTGCCAACCCACAATTTGCACCCAAAATTTCTTAAAATCTTTTAAATTAATTCACTTAACTTATTTATTATTTGACAAAATTCTGGGGTATTATATAAGAAGTTCCTGCCCTCTGTAACTGTCTTAGTTTGCTTTCAATCCATAATCGCTTCCACCTTCTTTGGATCTATAGAGATGTCTTCTATTGATACTACGTGGGTAAGGAACTTGACTTTCTTTATTCATAACTCAAACTTGCTGAACTTAACATATAATTGATGTCTTCTGAGGGTCTCCAACACTATCTACAAGTGTTCCAAGTGTTCCAAGTGTTCAACCTCTTACTTGGAGTAGATTAGAATGTCATCTATGAATACCACCACAAATTGGTTAAGATATTGTCTAAGCACTCAGTTCATCAAGTCCATGAATGTTGTTGGGGCATTGGTCAAACTAAAGGGCATCATAGTGAATTCAAAGTGTCCATATCTTGTCTTGAAGACAATCTAGTGTATATCAGACTCCTTGATTCTTGATTGGTGATATCCCAACCTAAGATCAATCTTTGAAAAATGGGTGGCTCCTCTCAATTGATCAAATAGGTCATCAATCCTTGGCAAAAGGATACTTATTCTTTACTGTAGCTTGGTTCAACTTTCGATAATCAACACAAAGTCTCATAGAACAATCTTTCTTCTTTACGAATAGTACTAGAGCTCCCCAAGGTGACTCACTTGGCTTGATAAAACCTTTTTCTCGGAGCTTGTTGAGTTGAGACTTCAACTCGATCAGTTCTACTGGTGCCATTATGTAAAAAAATATAGCGATAGAGCTGGTTCCAGGGTGAAGTTCAATCTTAAACTCTAACTATCTAGCAGGTGGTAGTCCAGGTAAGTCATTTGGGAACACATCCTCATACTCACTAACTGTTGCTAGGTCTTGGATTTTTTTTAGTTCAACAGGTTCTTCTTCAAAGAGTTCCTCAAACTCATTCTTCTGCCTTAAGCAGTTCAACATGGCTATGGTTGGACTTCTTGGTAATCTTTGCATATTCCCATTGATTCTATAAGTTTCCCCCGAAGTTAGGGTTATGGTCACTTGTCTTTTAGGACAATCTATCTGGGCTTGGTTCTAGTCTAACCAATCTATTCTCAAGATTACATCGTAATCATAAAAAGGTAAGGTAGATAGGTCAACTGTTAAGAGTTTGTCATCAAACCTTAGGTCACAACTACACATTCTTTTTGAAGTCACAGTGGCCCCTACTGGTGTGGACACATTCAAAGTTACAGGTAATGTTTTCATCATAAGTTGTAACCTATCAGCTACTTCTTCAAAAATAAAAGATTTAGAGGCACCCGAGCCAAACAACAATTTCATGGCAACATTGAACAACAAAAAGGTATCTTCCATTGTAGGGACCTAGTCTTCTTAAACCTTAACAACAAACATTCGAGCTTGGTTCTGCCCATGGCCCTGGTTATTCCCCTGATTGGCATTCAGCTGCTGTTGCCTCCCTTAAGGACGATCGTTCTGACCTCTTCCCTGCTGTGGTTGTTGCTGAGGAACTCGAGCCTATATATTAGGACAATATTTAGCTAGATGACCCTTCTGATTGCACACAAAACAAAGCCATTGCTTCCTTACTTGTTCCCTTAACTCATTCTTGGCCCACCCCTGGTTCTGTGTATGTGGTGCTTTCCCACCATTCTTTCTTTTCTTTTAAGCCCTTTGATCATTTTCAATCTCGGGCCTCTTATTCTTCTCCCTCAACCTTTGTTCCACGTTGAGGTCTTGTTCTAGTGTTAGGGCATTTTCTATTACCTCTTTGTAAGTCTTTAGGCCTAGAGTCTTCACTATCTTTCACATCTTGAGACCCTGTGCGAATCGATTGGCCTTTCTTTTCTCTTCCTTATTAGATCTGGGGAAGAATTTGGCCAGTTCGATGAATTTCTTTTCATATTTAGCTACAATCATGTCCCTCTGATTCAGTTGAACAAAGTCCTCTTGTAGCTTGGTCAAGGTTGCCTCTAGAAAAAACTTTTCATAAAAGATTTATGAGAAGTTGTCCCAGCTCATGGCGTCCACATTTGTATTAGGCTCCATCCTCATCATACATTACCAACTTCTGGCTGGCTTTTTGAAGTGGTGCGCGACCAGTGCCACCTGTCTCGACCTAGTTACCTTCAATACATTGATAATTTCCTCTATCTCTTGGTACCAGTCGTCTACTAAGATGCAATTTGTAGTCCCATCAAATGAAAGAGGATGGAGCTTCTATAGCTCTATTAGCATCTTCCTCTGCTTATCATCCTCTAAACCCTCTAGAACCCTCTGATGTTCGGGATCTTGGGCCACAGGTGCTGGTTGTTGAACCTAGATAGGTTCAGGCACTTGAGGCTATGGAGCCACCTGAGAGATTATCTATGGGAATACCCTCAACAGTTGATCCAACACCCTCTGTGACATCTCGTTCATCATGGCCTCCATCCGTGCCTCCATTCCAGCAGACAGTTCTTGTTCCCATTGCTTAGTCTCATCAGAGGTGGTGGATCAAGTTGCGTATTTCCTTGCTCCAGCCATTTTCTCAAATTCGAGTAGGTTGTTAGTACTTGCCTTGTCAAATGTTCATACTATCATGACTATAGATTCATATCTCAAGGTCCACGATCTGTTCAGTAGCCTAAAAGTTTTTCTTCTAGGTTTTTTTCATTCATGGGCATAAGATTTTGTTTCAAAGTAAATAAACAGTAAAACATGCATATCATACATTCATACAATCAAGCTAGCACAATAAGGTTCCAAGCTTCTACCTAAGCTTTTAGGTTCAAGTGTCCCATACCACTCTACCCCTTCCACTTAGGCTTTCGCCTAGAACAGAGCCGCACCCAAATAATTTTGCAAATTGTTCGATAACTAAGGTTCTCGAGCCCACTATACTCCACCGTCCCACACCAGCAAGCATAGAGAAACCCGTTTTGCTAGAGTTACTGATCATTCACCACACATGGTCCAATGTTCTCGAAGTCCAAGCTTCCTCCATAACCTCAAATTCCTATGCGTCTCATACTACATAGAAACTAAAAGATATAAAAGCTTCCTGATATCGTGTCCTGATCAAACAATTTTCTATTTTCACACAAGTTTCAGTCTCTAGCCTATGTCCTAAAGATTTATGTTTTCGATCCACTGTGCTACCCATGGTTACACCACGTTTCTACCTAAGGTCTTTCCTCTGGCTAAGGTTTTATTTGGTTGACTCACAACCTTTGTCTAGCCAAGATACTACCTTTGGCATCTTTTTCGACTTCCATTCGATTCCTTAACCTAATTCTCCACCTTCTAATTTTTTTTTTATAGAAAGTAAAGAAGTTCTTCAACTTAGACTACTCGTACAAGCAAGTGGGAAAATTTTCAGATCCAGCGGCGAAGCCGAAGTCTACTTAGCAACCGTGTTTTCTAGGGCGGGATAACCCACCTCCCTTTCCATGTGTAGCTTTACTCGAGACAACGCCTACCCACTATTAGCTCAACTTGTAGTATTTGTATCTAAACAAGACGTTTAAAAACAAATATTTCCTTTTTGAAAACACTTTCTAAAACATTTTTCAATCTCAAAAATAGAAGGTAGGGCATTCAAGATTTAATTTAATTCAAAGTGAAACCCTAATTTGAGTTTCTAATTCTAGTCAAACAACCGTTGATTGACTTTTTAATTATAGCTCAAGGCACCTAAAACCTAAGCTCTGATACCACCTTTGTACACCTCAACCCCCGAAACTTTTAATTGCACTTAACCACAAGGCAGGCCAGGCCATACGTTACATTTACAAGTACACAACTTGCATCTCAATTCTTTTTATTCTAATACTTATTGAAATACTCATGAATACACTTCCATTGAGTTTAATATTCAACAAGATAATGCAAGTGAATAAAGAAAAACTTCAAATTTTTATTCATTCAAATAAAATAAAAAGATTACATTCTTGAATCAAATCCAAAGATTGAGTTCATAACTCTAAAATTCAAAAGTAAAATTCAGTGAAAGTCTTTAATTCAAAATTTGGGGCACTATGCCCTTACAATATAAACTTTTTAAAAATAGACTTTCAACAATCCATAGTCTTTATGTAATTCAATTTTCTAAAAAATAAAAGGAAGGAGTGAACATATGGCCTAATGGATCATTCATTAAACAACTACGTTACTATTTCAAATTAATAACACATCCAATTTCACACACTTTCAAACATTAAATGATTCATACATCAATTTGGTTCAAGTTGACGTTATAACTGAAAGGGGTTCTACTCTCTTGATATTCTTAATTTAGATACCCCTCTTTAGGGTGGAAAGACATTTCTTTGTCACTTTCCATTGGATGCCACATACCAAATACTCCTTAGTTGTGCTATGCAACCACACACTCCAAGCATGTGTTAAGAACACCCATAGCACCCATACGGGTCACTATGATATTAGATTGTTCTTATCTTCACTTTCTCATGTTTAAGATCACATAATCATAAAAAAAAATTAAGATTATAAATTTTAGAATTTTAAATAACCAAGAAAGCATGAAAACATCATATAGCATGCTTGAAATATTGAATTAAATCCTAAACATGGATTTTAAGTGTGGCATGCTCTCATGAGTAATTAAAACATAAAAAAAAAGCTAAATTGATATCAAAATATAATTAAACATGTTGAAAATAAAATAAAACATGCTAAAAATCAGAATTTAAATAAGTATAAACATGCTAGAAATTTAAAATAGCAAAGTAGAGGTTTAAGAAATTTCCTCCACCTTAATCCGAGTTTCTTTGTAGAATTCGGCAGAGGTTTCCCTTATCTACCACTTTCGAAACTTCAAGAACTTCTAACCACCAACAAAACTACTTTAACAACTCTCTAAAATACTGAAAATATGAACTTCTCACACAAGAAAGAAAAGAGAGTGAGAAGATGTGCCAAGAAGAAGGCGAGAACAAGTAAAGAGGAAATGTCAACTCTTACTTTGGGGTGAGATGAATGTGAGCAAGAGGGGGTATTTATATGTGACACCTCAGCCTCAAGTCCAGACTCCCCAGAATGGATCATCGGGTAACTTTCCCCCGAGGGTCAAAGTAGTCAAATTCTTTTATTCCCTATTCCCTGTTTTCCACCTATAATGTAGTCTATATGCATGCATGACATGAACAATTTAAATAATTCAATGCAGCAGAAGAAATCTCAATTAATGGAAATGGAATATCCTATATGTACTCCAAAATATGAAAGTTTTGTTCAAGTCCAAAGCTTACAAATAAAAAGTAGAATTATAAGTTACAACGAAAATAGGAGTTTGCCTTATTTAATAATTACATCAAAATACATGCCATAATAAAATCAATTCAACCTCTCAGAGGTTTTTTCTGTAAAGCTTTAAGACCTATATAAATCAATATAAATCTCTCCTATGGGTACCCGAAAAAGATAAAATGAGTGAGCTCGAAAGCCTAGTAGGTCATTCCTACACATCACTAACATTATAAACATCAAATCCAAAACATGCAAACACTTTTAAAACATTAGTCGTTTCACACAATAGATTGGTTTGTTGTGACCTAGGTCCGAAGGAGATAATCTCCTGGTATTCCCTGGAGGTTCAAGAATGCCATGATACGCTAGGTTCAGCAGTATCTCGCAATTAGTTGTATGCTTCAATTCCCCAACCATACACAAATATCACATTAAGTCTAATTGCGTCAAATTCTAAGCACGTTGCACAGCCATACTTGAGGGCCCATTAATCATAATCAATCATCAATCAATCATGAATTAATAACATACATAAAGGTTTAGGTACACTGTACAGCCATACCTGATTCATTCAAGTACGCTACAATTCCTCAGCCATACCCTTGGAATTCCCAACCTCAGAAACAAATAATACTAAACCGTCATTATCCATTTCTAAAGACTCTTAACCACATAATACGGTGTTAGAGCGGGACTACCTATGATGCGTCTCCAGTTGTTCACTGCAGGGAAACTACAATGCGCTCGGTGACTACGTACATAGCATTGGCAATGGTGTTCTTAAAGTCATTTATCTTCTTTTAAGTTATCAATCAATCAAGACATGGCATCACAATAGAACATTCCCAAATTAAATCTCATGAAATAAAATGGAGTTCTATAACATTCCCTAATTAAAGTCATTTATCTTCTTTAGTCTGTGTGTTCCTTTCTCCATTTCTCCATTAAATGGCGTTCTATAAATGAAGAAAGGAGACGCAATGCATGAGCTAAATACTCCACTGTCCACTCAATTCATTTGGTGCCAAATTCTGTCACGTGCCCACTTACTTTACATTAACAATCCATCTGAATTTTGTTTTATCAATTCTTTCAACACCAACCGTCCCATGCATTACCATACAACAAATATCTAGATAGCTTTTGTCTTTATCAAGCTGGTGAAATATAATAAAATTTCATATACCGACTGCCACTTATTCTTTATAAATGCAAAATGCACCCTCCTCCAATTTAAATCACCATTCCATTCTCTCATCCGTGACCATGCCACCATATACTCTCTTATATATTATTTCTCTCACAATTTAATTGCTCCCATTTAACTTCTCAACCCACTTACCCATTTCATTATACATATATACATATAAAAAACCCATGTTTTATTATTTTAATTTCTCAATGAATGTATTTTTTTCAATTTATTTATTTGTTATTTTTTTCAATCAATCAATATAAACTTTCATTATAATATTAACTTCACTAAGACAATTACTCCAATCAATCAATATTTAATATTTAATTCTTAAATCACTCTTTGATTTTAATCTACCAATGTTTCCATCAACTAATATTTCATTATTTTTTCAAACCATAGTCTATGCAGATATTCAAATAAACATGATTTTTAATTCATTTATTTCTTGATTATTTTAATTTTCATATGTTTGTTATCGACGTGCACACAAGCATCGTATTATTTTGTTTTTATCTATAATGGTCAAATAACCAATTGCCATTTCAATTCATTATTTAATTTATTTTATATTAATTTGCACTCATGACATTTATTTATTTTCTTGATTAGTTTATTTTATATTTAATAATCAACATGTACGTGTTTGTGAGATTCCAGGGTATTACATTATAAATATTCATGAGCACAATGGGGACGGTTTGAACAGCTTGGGTAGCTCACAAAGTTGGGCAAGTTTCCCAACATTCATGGGACGGTTTGGATTGAAATAGGTATGTGGTCTCATGGACCACTAAAGCTTACTAATTTCCTATAAGCCATGATTTGATTCTCCATTAAATTTGTTAATTAATTTCAGAGAATAATTTTAGACTTAGAACACTTCGAAGCTCAGTTGGGACGGTCCCCTTGTGGATAAGAAGATGCTCATGAAACTTTCTTATTTAATCTCTTGCTTGCCCATCACACAAGATACACATGGAATGCTTCCTATTTCTTCATTCTTGTACGTCAAGCATGGGGAGTATAGTATCAAAACATTAGAGACACCATATCATAGTCTAATATGCAAATCTAAGCTTAAGGAAGCTCTCTAAATAATTCAAACTCCAAGTATGGTGCACCGTTTAGTATACATCCATGTGTTGGCGCCACAAAGGGAGAATGGCAACTTTCTAATTTGGTTTTCTTCCTACATAAAGGGGATGACTAGGGTTTTGTGAAGCTTTGTTTAGATTTCAAACCATTCTAAATTGGTTGGTTCACATGCGTACACACACACATACACACACATTTCCTGTTTAGCATAAATGGGACATGGTGTACTTGATCAAATATGGTGTACATAGAATCACCCTTCTTGGATTTTCCAATTCCTATGGGACGTCTCATTCCTTCGGTAGGTGTGGGCATACATGATCAGTTGTATGGCATCTAGGATCACTTTTCATGAATTCAAATGATGGACACGTCCCATGGAGCTTTAGGTAGGGTAGTGTGCACATGATCATGGTGTTCCACCCATGTGTCTTGCACTTGTTAGGGGTGGCCATGACTTCACGGGTTCAAAAAAATTAAATGAAGATTAATATCTCCTTATTTACAAGGAATTATGATTTATAACCTATAGTTTTGGAATCACATGAACCTAATGCGAATTTTAAGGGATGATTTGGCCCAAGGTGATTTTCTCTCAAAAACTTTTCTTATTTAAGACCCATTGAGGTCATTAGGCAAATGAAAATTCAAATCTTGGCCAATTGTTCTGATTTTTGGATATGTCATTCATTTTGTTAGTTCATGTCATTATGTTTCATTTCGGGTTATCTCAATCCCCCAATGTACGCTAAATGTCAATTCTTTCCTAATTTGGACCCCCTTGAAGTGTGTTTGGCAAATGAAAACCCTAACATTGACCAATTGTTCTAATTTTTGGATATGTTGTCCAATTAGTTGGTTCATGTCACCTTAATTCATTTTAGATTATTTTTGGTCCCTACGGGTCACTAAATGAGAGTTTGAAACCTGCCAAATTTAGCCCTAAAATGAGCTCAGTTTCATTTTGCACCCAATTCCACTTAATTGATGATTCAGGGTTTTACAATTACAACCAACAAGGACATGTGGCAAGGTTTTGTCTTACCAAAGCTTAGGCTCCTCAGCAGCAACAACCACAATATAATCAGGGAAGATGATAGAATGGTCGTCTTTAAGTCAAGCAACAACAACAACCCTTACAGAATAATAAATAGGGGTAGAACCAAAATCAAAACTAGGATCGTAGATAAAACCAGGCCAGAGTTTTTTCTATTGTGGATGTTCAAGAGGATCAAGTCCCTACAGTAGAAGGTACGTCTCCATTGTTTAATGTTGTTGTGAAAATTTGGTTTAATTTGAGTGCTACCAAATCTTTTGTGGCTAAACAATTAGTGGATGAGTTACAACTATTAACAGATGTCTTACTTATGACATTGAATGTATCCACATCCATAGGAACAACCACTACCTCAAAAAAAAAAGTGAAATTATGACCTTAGATTTGGAGATAAGCTGATTTCAACCGATTTTTGTGTACTTCCATTTTATGGGTATGATGCAATATTAGGGATAGATTGGTTAACCTAGTATCAGTCATATATAAATTGTCCAAAAAGGAAGGCAACAATAGCACTGCCCTCGGGAAATATTTTTAGAATTAATGGTGATATATAGAAATTACCTTGAAGCCCGATGATTTCCAAATAATTTACCTAAAGAGCAAAAGGAAATCCAGAACCTAGCAATACTTCGAGATTTTGAAGTTCACGCTAGAATTGATCCCATTGCCATTCTTCCCTACTAAATGGCACTAGTAGAGCTAATTGCATTAAAAACTCAACTGGATGAGTTCCAAGAAAAGGAATTCATTAGAGTGAGTGAATCACCATGTGGAACCCTGGTGTTGTGTGCGAAGAAGAAAGACGATCCATGAGATTGTGTGCTGACTATCAAATATTGAATCAGGCAACAGTAAAGAATAAGTACATTTTGCCAAGGATAGATAACTTATTTGACCAATTGAAGCGAGCCACTCATTTCTCCAAGATTGATCTTAGGTCAAGATATCATCAGTTGAGGATTCAAGATTCAAACATACACAAGATAGCCTTTAGGACTCGGCATGGGTACTTTGAGTTGATGGTGATGCCATTTGGTTTAACACATTTCTTGGGTAACGAAATAGTAAGACTTCATGGTGTGCCTAAAACCATAGTGTCAAATAGAGACTCTCGATTCACATAACAATATTGGCAAAGTCTACAGAAGGAGTTGGGCACCAAACTCACCATGAGCACAGCTTTCCAACCACATACAAATGGACAATCTGAGATAATCATTCAAACACTAGAAAATATATTGAGATCTTGCATCCTTAATTTCAAGGGCAACCGAAGCAAGTGTCTACACTTGGCAAAATTTACCTATAACAACAGTTAGCATGCAAGCATAAAGATGGCTCCTTATGAAGCTCTTTATGGAAGACCCTGTAGATCACCAACCTATTGGGACAACTTTGAGGATCATGTGCTTACAAGACCAAACCGAGTGGAAGAGATTATGTCAAATAAATCTAGAAGAGATTGGCCACGATACAAAGTAGGCAGAAGAATTATGCAGATAAGAGGAAAATACCCCTAGAGTTTCAGACAGGTGATAAAGTGTAACTAAGGATTAGCCCTCAGAAAGGAATCAAGCAATTTGGGCATGAAGGAAAGCTATCACCCAAATTTATTGGTTCATTTAAGATACTTCGAAGGATTGGAGAATGTGCCCATAAATTAGACTTACCAAACAAAATGTCCTCAACATACAATGTGTTCCATGTCTTGATGCGGATAAGATATGGAGGAGATCGACATCCAAGATGATGCCACATATGAAGAAGCGACAATCAAAATTCTCTACCGCAAGGTATAAAGCTTGAGAACAAAGGATATCTCCTTAATCAAAGTTCTCTGGAGGCATATGGAGTAGAAGAGGCAACGTGGGAGCTAAAAAGCGAGATAAAAAGTAAATACCTATACCTCTTCGCTAGAAACACATGACCAAACAACATCAAAATAAGTAAGTACAAATTTTGAGGATGAAATTTATATTAAGGGGGATAAGTAGTAATACGCAAAAAATTTGTTGGATAATTAAATAAAATAATCTGTAGGAAAACAACGGAAATAACTATACAAATGATGTATAATTTAATGTATGAAAGGATAAGTAAATCGGAATAAAACATAAAAAATCGTACAAAGATAACTCACTCAAAACAAGCACAAGTTCTCTTCTCTTCTTGCTCTCCTAGACATCTTCTTGTTACTCTTTCGTTCCCTAGATGTCCCACATAGCAACTACAGTAGTAGGAAGGAGGAAAACCCAGAATACTACATAGCAATGACAAAAACCTACTTCTGGGCGTTCTTTTGGAGCAAATGGAAGATTCAATGGATCAAAGAAGGTATAATACTCTATTTAAGTTTCAATACATTGTTCGTGGTCTAGAAATTGAGGTATTAGGATGCCAAGGTGATAAGAGAACAAGGGATTGGAGAAACATGCACAAAAATTCACTTTTGATATTGATTACCGTAGTACTGATCATGGTTACCACAATAATGCCTTTGTCTTCCTCTGTTTTTTATTTTTCCCCTGACTACTGTAGTACTTTACTACGATAGTGTAAGAAAATTTGACATCGTCCTCTGGTTACCACAATAATAACACTGCACTATCGTAATTTTCACTGTTTACCGCGGTAATATGACTTTGTTTCACTAATTTCCATTGGTTACTGTGATCATGCGTCTGCACTTCTTGTTTTTCACTTGTGCATTCTGATTACTATGGTAATCCTTCCCTCTACTGTAGTACATAGAATCAAAACCACATTAAGACTTATTTAACATGATTTCCTTGCACAATATATGTCATATAAGATCAAGAAGCATTAGGGTATGGTTTAAAAGTGTTAAAAACACATGAATCAAAAGAATAATGTAATTGAATCTTGATTTTTAAGGTTAAAGGCTCAAATAAGACTTCGAACAACGACACAAGGACTAGGAACGAATTAAGCATCAAAGGTAGAGATGATTTCTAAGTTTTAAATTATTATCTTGATTCAAATAATGTAAGCATGTATGCTTGTAGTCTAGGACTATGGTTTGCATTGAATATACATGTTATGCCTTGAATATGCATGCTTAGAGTTATATGAATGATGATGCATGTTTTCAATGATATGTCCTATAACATGATCTATGCTATATGAAATAACATGCCTATGATGTGGTGTTCACCATGTTCACATGCTATTTCCTTATTTTATATCATATTTAATATGCTATGGTATGTTTTGCCACTAAAGGAAGATGAATAAAAATGATAACCATGTACTGGCACGTGATGGATTTCATCATGAGTGTTCCAACCTAGACTTGACTTACTAGTTATTTAATTTTTCTTGAATTGAAACTAAGTGTTTGAGTTGACCCCACTTCCTCAATTGTTAAACTAGGTGTTTGGATTGACCCCACTTCATGAATGAAGGGTTTGAGTGTTTGGATTGACCTCTTTTCCTAGATTTGGAACACTAAGGTAGATTCCTTTTGGTCTAAACGTCAACTGTTGAACAATTAATTGTTTGAATCACCTAATCTATGGAGGTATTTGACATGTATGTTTTATTTTATTAAAATAATGGTTTAAATATTTGGGATAATCCACTAGATTTTTGAGCTCACCCTTTTTTCTAACATTTCAAGAAACTAATGACCAGAGGCTGTGTGGACAATAATAATTACTTTCAGGATTTTCTTTTTAGGTTTCATAAATTTGTTTAAGTCGAACATGTTAGCCCTAGTTTTCTTTGTTAGTTTTAAAGTTATTTCGTTGTAACAAACTTGAAGGTTTTTATACCTCTTGAATATTGAGATTGATTTTCAAATAACAAATTGATTTATTTAATCAAAAGGTTTCAAAGTGTTTCATGTGAAATCTACATGAGTTATTGTGATCAGGATGTCTCATAGAGTTGGGACAAAAAGAAAAAGAATAGATTGATACTCACACGTGATGTTACCATGGTAGATTATTGGTTCGAGGGCATTACGGTAATTGTGCCCTCCAAAATCGAAAACCAATTAGGCCACAGGGGGGAAGCGGAGTGTTACACATACTTAAGAGTTTACAATAAAGGTTTTTTTTTTAAAAAATGCATGAAAAGATCATTTATGTGGGGCATGAAAAAGTGCAAAATAATTCAATTTCCATTCATGTTGGGAATTGTTAAGAACTTATATAAAATGACTTTTTGTCATTTTGAGTTAAATATTTAAGTGGGTCCAACAAGTATTCATTGGTAGGACCATGTTGATTCTTAAATCTTTGATATGTAGATATTAAAATTATATATGGCCAAAATCATAAATATGTAAATAAAAAATTGCATGCAAAATTATCTACTTGAAAAGTGTGCAATTGAGTATTTTTTGGTATTGTTTTAATTCCATATGAGAAAGGAAGTTCTTTTTATTCTAGCTTATAAGTAAATCTAAAGTAACACATATGAGAAAGAAAAAAAGTGTTTCTAATTTTACAAGTAAGACAAGCACATGAATGCAACACGTGGCATGCGGCTCATGACAAACAACACATGGCACGCGGCTCACAACGCAAAGCATGTGGTGCATGTGCGAGGGTGTTTGGACTTTTTAGGGAATTTTGAGTGTACAACACTTTGAAAATGTCCAGATTCAATGAACCAATAGTTGAGGCATATGGTATGGTTTGATGTGCGTGATCCAATGGTCAGTGATAGTTGTGTCAATTGAGACTATTAGATGGCATTCGTTTTGATAAATATGATCCAAGAGTGTGAAAATAGAACAATGCGATTAAAACCATTAGATCATATCAAAATTTAAATGGTGCGATCCAATGGTGTAAATGAGATGTGATGATGTAGAAGCTAAAAGCTATGATCCAAAGGTAAGTAAAAGGCTGTGATGATCAACCATAATTTGACTATAAATGAGGACGCCATTGTCTGATTTTTCATCCATAAAGCATATATTTTATTTCATTTCTTTCTTCCTTTCTTTTTCTCTTTCTTCTATTTTTTCAAGTATCTATCTTTTATTTGTCATGAAGTACACTACTTTTGGTCTAACTATGAACTAAAGTGCTACAATCACATAGAACAAGATTGTTGTATCTTGGGAGACAAATATCATTATTTTGAGCACCATAACGAGACAAATCATTTTAAGGATATAGAGTCAAACTTTAGCCTTAATCTACTGTTGTCATTCTGTTAAGTTTTCAATTGTTATTCTACTGAAATTTTGAATATTTATCAATTGTCCCATCTGTTTTTCAAGCACAACCTTGTTGTTAAACCCCAATTATCTTATATTTTGTATATTCTAGAAGTTATCTTCAATTCTCTATCTCATATCTTATTTTCTATGCCCTCAACCCGATATCACTCTATGCACTACTATCGCACCCTGAAATTCTCTTATTCGTCTTTTTCTTTTGAGTTCAAGATTGGGGTATGGGGTTGAGAGTACAAAGACTAGGATATCAAGTGTTAATTTAGCCACTTTATCAAAATAAAAAAAGTGGGGCTAAATTCACCGCAATATTAGATTTGATCATCCCAATAAATAAATTTTCTTTTAAAAAAACTTGTGCATTAAATGACCATTTCACCCATATATAACCTCATTACTATCACTTCATTTTCACACACACCACCTCATTGGCCCCACCCTTGCACACCACTGAACTCACCTTCTTTCATCAACGGTGAGACTCCAACAACTATTCTAATAACAACAAGAAGATTTGCATTCTAAAGCTTATAAGTATCAATTTTATTAATGTTTTATATTATTATTTTTTTTCTAAGGATTAAGATTGGTTTGCATTTTTGGTTTTTTAGGTTACTATAAGTGATTTTGGGTCTATTTTTTTTCTAAAAAGGTCACAAGAAAATAATAGTACAAGCAATGTAGATGAAGATGAGGTATTTTTTTTAATGACATTCATGTGTTTTTGAACCAAAAAAATCCTCATGTTTCTCATCCCTATGTGAGACACAAATTTGGAGTCTTGTTTAAAGGTGGTCAAGAATCACACATGATTCTCAACCACCTCTAAATGAGACTTGTGGGTAAGTCTTAGCCAGAGGTGGTTGAGACTTACTATTAACTCTTAACAAAGGTGGTTAAGATTTAATATGAACCCTCAACCACCTCCAACTAAGAGTTCATCAAAAGCCTCAATTTGTCAAAACTAAGATTTTATCTTGATCTTCGGCCCTATGAAAATGAATTGGGTTTAATCTTTTACAATTTTGTCCTACTTTATATTTTTTTATTGTCTTCACTAATTAAATTATATTTTGATAATTTTAGGTCAAAGAACAATGCATATATATTATTTTTTATTATAATTAATAATTTACCCAAGAAGGACAATTTAAGACAAAGGAAGAACTAATTTCATGGGCACAAAGAGTGGGAAAGATGAATGAGTTTATCATTACCATAAAAAAAAACTCAAATGCTGGAGGATGGTTGTAATACCTTGAAAATTTCTCAACTTTCTAAAAATATAAAATATATATAAAGTCATAAATAAGCTCATTAAAGTGTAAAACATATTTAATGATAAATAAAATACTTGACCATAGAAATTTTAAAATTCCAAAACATAGAAAACTTATAGTGAAGTTTTCTAAGAAGTTTCACAAGCGATAGTGGAAAAACCAACATTAGGGGTAAAATGGTAAATTTGTCTGTTGGTTGTGTTGCATACTCACATTATTATAAATATTTTATATACATTTTGTATCGGTTTAGATAGAAAATATGATATATTTATTTATAATTAGGCACATAAGCATTTCTAAGAGCATTGTATGTATTTATGCATTTCAAGAATTTTAATATGATTTTTATCATTTATAATTGTGATTTAATGTCCGAAGAAGGATTTGCATTTGTTTGTGCAGGTTTAGAATAATTGGAAATAAGTATACATAAGATGGAAAGATAAAAGAGTACAAAGTCCAAGCCCAAAATAAAGGCCCCTTCAACATTTCCAAAGCCCAAAAACACAAGGTTCATCCTAAAACCAAAACACATGACACATGAAGCAAATGGCAGAATTGTAAAATGAAGCAATGACAACATAATAATTTACAACACAAACACATGGTTCAACTGTAATAGAAGAATGGCAAAATTGATAATTAAGTTGATTAAATTGTGGCATGATTGGAAGTAAATTTGGAACATGGCAGAATCATAAACAAGAAGAACAAGTAAGGCCATGATTGGAAACATGAAGTAAAAAAGCAATGTATGAGCACAAAATATGGGCCGAAATTGATGAACCAACGTAGGACAGTGATCCTGCCATGGTGGACCGCAGTCTTGTAGTGTATTTGGCACACAGTGCATTGGAAATTCAGGTTTTTTTAGTGAACTGTGCAACCACGGTCAACGACCGCGGTCTTGCAATAAGAGTGTTAACTATGCCTCCATATTAGTGTAGAATTAGGGTTTTATGAAGTCTAGGAACATTATAAATAGTTTGTACAGGCATTATTCAATTCATAATTTAGTTGCAATGTTTATTGATGTGACAGCCAGGGAGAAGAGAAAGCAAAAATTGGAGAAGAATTGAAGAACAAAATCAATCTTCAACTCATTGATTTGTGATTTTTAGGACATAATTTAAATTATAGGAATCTTTTATTTTTGTTTTGATTAATCTATTTTGAGGTATTGTTTTATATTATACATTCTTAACTTTTTTTATTGATTGACCACCTATAAACTGATCTTAGATTGTTGAACTAACTCAGGAGAGAAGTTCAATAATTAGATAATCAGAATCGACCTACATGAATGATTGATCAAGAGGTTGTTGATTTTATAGGAAGTTGCACGTGATTTCTATGTTTAATGGTTTGGTTTATTGACTGTACGCCTTGGGAGGGGGTATTAAGCAATTTGACTAATAGGTATCAAGGCGCATAGGGAGAGGGTTTTGATGACTAGTGGTATAACCTACAAGAACAAAATTTATTAATTAAAATAAAGATTAAAAGCGAATACATGATATTTTACTATCCTAAAATCTTAATTAACACAATTTTAAAATCAATAATTGTTTAATTTTCATTTAATTTTAGTTTAAAGTATTAAAAACATCGATTTGACGTCGTAATAAAGTTAAGATTGAAAGTAATCTAGGATTTAAGATTTTAACCACAAACCATTCTTAGAGGATAATATCTGGTATTTCACCATGTACTATTGCGATTTTGCACACTTGCAATGTTTCCAACAAGTTTTTGGCACATTTGCTAGGGAACGGTGTTAATAATCTTAGAACCAATTGAAATTAGTTAGATTTTAATTAAGGCATTTTTATTTTGTTTTATTCTTTTTATTAATTAATCTATTGACTGGCTACATTTGATCTTTTTTGCTTTGCTTGTGGTGTGTCAGGCTTTGGATGAGCAGAGACTCAATTGAATTGAGTGATTTAGACTTGTTAAAAATACTTCAGCAGATTCAATTAGAGGCTAAAAGTCGTAGATCTGATATGATTGAGAATAGTGGATTTGCAATTGGTACTGATGTTGAAGCACCACTCCAGGACTTTTTCAAGCCCGTGCTTAATAATAATTACTCCAGAATTGCTGACATACCCATCAATGCAAATAACTTTGAATTAAAGCCCTCTCTAATCACTATGGTGCAGTAGCAATTTGGGGTTTAGCCACTGAGGATCCTATGGCACATCTAAACTCCTTTATAGAAATATGCGACACGGTCAAGATGAATGGTGTGACTGAGGATCAGTTGAGGCTGAGACTTTTTCCTTTTTCTTTGAGGGATAAACCGCGGACATGGCTACAGACTCTCTTATCAGGTAGCATCGCCACTTTGGGAGAGATGGCTCAAAAATTTCTACAGAAGTATTTCACTCCTGTGAAAGTTCATCAACTGAGGGGTGAGATTAGTTCATTCAGGTAGTTAAACTTTGAATATCTCTATGAAGCTTGGGAAAGATTGAAAGATTTATTAAGAAGATGTCTTAAGCATGGCTATCTCCCATAGCTACAGATTCAAATGTTGTACAGTGGTTTGACACCACCTACTAGAGCCTTGTTGGATTCAGCAGTTGCTGGTTCTTGATAGGAAAGCCTACTATAAAGGCCACTCATCTCATAGAGGATATAGCAGTTAGTGCTTATGGTCATGGTTCTGAAAGAGAAATAGCAAAGAGTTGGGTTACATGAGGTTGATGGGGTTACAAGTCGAAAAACACAGATCGCTTCTATGTCCCACCAAATGAATGCACTAATTGAGAAAGTTGGTAATGGCCGGTTTCAACCACAATAGAATCAATCTATTTTGGCCATAGCTGAAGCTCACAAGGTATCATTTACTCAAGAAGCATCTATAGAGCAGCTGAATGCGGTGAACCAGTTCAATAATTATCAAGGGCGTCAACAAGGGTACAATACTCCTCAATATTATCATCTGGGGATCTATCAACATGAAAACTTCTCCTATGCAAATAACAGAAACGTCCAGCAAGCCCCACCAGGTTATGTCCCTCAACAGAGCTTGATTGAGAAGAAACCATCTATGGAGAACAAACTGGAATAGATCATGAATATGCAGGCTCAGTTCTTTAAAGAATTGATTGGGTGAATTGATCAAAATGATAACAGAGTTTCAAGGTTGGAAGTTCAAGTAGGGAACATGAATGCTACAGTAAAAAACCTTGAGACTCAGATGGGACAAATAGCCTTAGCAATTTTTAGTCAACAGGAAGCTCTTTTCCTAGTGACACCCAGGTGAATCCTAAAGAAAATTGCCATGCCATATTTATAAGAAGCGGTAGAAAGATCCAAAACCAACCCTTCCCTCTAGAACAACCAACAGAGATAGAGCAAGATGAGCCCAAACCAAAAGTATAGGTTAAACGTCTAGGAATCACAATTCAAGCCCCCAAGAAGCTTGAGCGGCCTTCGTTGCCTTTTCTTGAATGATTTTACAAAAAAAGGGGGATGATCAACTCACATGGTTATTAGAAGTATTTAAAAAGATCCACATTAATATTTCATTCATGCAGGCCCTGCTGCAAATGCCACACTATGCTAAGTTCATGAAAGAAGCGATGTCCCGAAAGCATAAACTAGAAGATTTTGAAACTATAAAGCTTACTAAAGAATGCAGTTCCATCCTTCAAAAGAAGTTTCCTCAAAATTGAAAAACCCAGGAAGTCTCACTATACCCTGCACTATAGACCAAAAAAACATTTGAAAAGGTTCTTTGTGACTTGGGGGCAAGCATAAACTTCATCCCACTTTTAGTATACCAGCGGTCGGGAATATCATATATCAAGTCTACTACTATCTCTCTTCAACTTGTAGACCATTTTGTCACTTATCCATGGGGGATTATTGAAGATTTACTCGTTGTGGTGGATAAGTTTATCTTCCCAGCTGACTTTGTCATTCTCGTTATGGAAGAAGACGAGGAGATACCATTAATTCTTGGGCGGCCATTCTTAACTACTAGTTAGGCCCTCATAGATGTTGTAAGGGGAGACCTCACACTTAGAGTGAATGAAAATCGAGTACTTTTCAACATCTATCATTCATTGAAGCCCCTTACTAAAGTGCATGAATGCAAGAAGGTTAATGTGGTACAAGCTGGCACTGATTTAGAGATTTAAAAGCTCAAACCTCCTGATATTGAAGTTAAAAATGTTGAATCCCCTAAAGGGAAGGTCATACAAGCACATTGGAAGCATATATATGATACTAAAGACTTGCAGGATGTTGTTCATGCATAGTAAAGTCCTACACAGCAGTCACATCACCATTTGCTGAATCATAAGCAACCATCAGATATTATAAAGCAAGAGTTACCTAAAGCCAAGGTGTTTAGCAAGATCAACATATTGGGCTTTAGTTAACTGTATCCACGTTGAGCTAACAACATTAAACATAGTGCTTAGTGGGAGGCAACCCATTGATTTTTATTTTTCATTTATTTCTATTTATTTAGTTGGGGTTTAATTTAATTTCCTAGGTGTGTATACATTTTAGTTCAGTAAAAATAAATAAATAAGAAGTTGCATGTATTATAGTTATTACCTCTCTAATACTTGTCTTCTTTTTGCCATTTGCAGATGTTCGAGCGCTTTAGCGTATTCTCCTCCCTATGAGAGTCATAGTGAAATGTGCCCTTGAAGATAAGGCACAGTTTAAGTTTGGGAGTATGCGTTGAAGAAATTCTTCTGCAATTTCTTGAATTTTAGGTCAATTTTTTCTTTTATATTTACATATTCTGTGTGCATTAATGCTTCTAAACTATATATATATCTATGGACATATCACATACATAGTTATTATTGAAATTCTTTCATGAAATTTAGATATAATGATCATTTATTTATTTAGAATTAATTCATAAGCATGTTAGCTTTAGGACATGAGCATATAAAGCATATAGGTGTCACTTAGGCTTGATCCATGCCATATTTTTAAAAATTTTCATTGAGTGACCTATGAGATTGAAAATTCCTCTAGTATGATGAGATAAAGAACTAGGGTACTTTCAAATATCTGTGTGCTTGGTTTGTCCAAAATTTGACCTTGACAAATCTCTTTAGTCTTAGGTAAATTGAGAATTCGAAAATCAATGAGTGAAAACCAAACACAAGTGGAGAGAATTTCCCATAGACTCTTGAAATAATCAAATCTATCTTGAACACTACTTAAGAATGACCTTTGGAGGGAAATGATGTAAGCCATCATTGTTTGAGTTATAGCCTAAAGGTTGACCCCAACACTTATAATCCTTTTTAGCCAATTTGGAGCCTTAAAGCATGTTTTCTTTAATATAAGCCTAAACAATATATAAGAAACACTATCATTTTATGCATATCTCAATTGAAACTATTTGTGTGCACTAATGGTTAGGATACTACTTATTCTAATGATGTAAAAGAAGGAGGAGATGCTGACATTGAAATACATATGTTTTCAATTTTGTTTTAGGTTTTGTTTAAAAAAACAAAAAGAAAAAATAGAAAAAAAAAACAAGAGAAAAGTTATATATTTATGTGTTATTTCAATATTGTCAATGAAAGTTGAGCTTCCTACTTTTGTATGGGTATCCATGTGGGTACAAATTGAGGTGCATGTGATTAAATAAGTTTGGAGAAGCTATGAAAACAAGGTTGTGAGCATGAATGGAAAAAAACAAGGGATTAAACAGTAAGATCATGCTACACTAAGAAAATCAAACAAAATAGGTTGTTATAATTGCTATGAGTATACACTTGAGTTAGATTTAAATTCTTATTACACTTGTACCTTGAGTCAGGTCATGTTACAACCTAAAAGAAAAACCATTGATCCTGACTATAGTTTGGTAGAGGATAGATAGAGGAGGGCATTGAGAGGGTTTGTGTACTTAGGTATTAGGAAAAGATTTCTATATATGAGTGGAATGGCAAATACAAATCACCTACAAGGTCTAGGAAGATTGAGATACCGACGGATGAGAGGGTAAAGTTGAGGAAGAACAAAGGATGATCTGAAAATATAGGCAACCTGAATGGCCCTAGGAAAGTGTTAACGAATCACAAATTATACGGATGGAAGATTAAGGTTGCAATGATGTGTGAAAAAGAATATAATTCTATATGGTATGGTGTGTCAGTTTTTAAGTTGAGTCATTGTTCGAGTACGAACAATAGTTTAAGTTTGGGATAATTTGTTAGTTGCACTGCATACTCACATTATTATAAATATTTTATATACATTTTGCATAGGTTGAGATAGGAAATATGATATATTTATTTATAATTAGTTGCGTAAGCATTTTTAAGAGCATTGCAAGTATTTATGCATTTTGAGAATTTTAATATCGTTTTTATCATTTATAATTGTGAATTAATGCCCGAGAAAGGATTCGCATTTGTTCATGCAGGTTTAAAATAATTTGAAACAAGTATACATAAGATGGAAATACAAAAGAGTGCAAAGTCCAAGCCCAAACGGTCCAGCCTTAAACCAAAACAAATGACGCATGAAGCAAATGGTAGAATTGTAAAATGAAGCAATGGCAATATGGTAATTCACAACACAAAGGCATGGTTCGACTAGAATGGAAGAATGGAAGAATGGCAAAATAAGTAATTATGTTGATTAAATTGTGGCACGATTGGAAGTGAATTTGAAACATGGCAGAATTGTAAATAAGAAGAACAAGCTAGGGCACGATTAAAAAAATGAAGCAAA